>OZ020280.1:10456373-10724675 GCA_963971205.1 Aethes cnicana
GATCGCTCCCGGACTTAACCGAATTGATCACTGAGACATCATCGAATATCTGCTTCCTCGTCGACATGATAAAGTCTATCTCATTCCTCGTTACACCATCAGGGCTCATCCAGGTCCACTTTCTGTGCTCACGTTTCTTGAAGAAGGAGTTCATCATATAGAGTCCCTCCTTCTCCATGAAACCAGCCAGTAGATGGCCCCGGTGATTCCTGCGCCCCACTCCAAATTGCCCCACTCTCAGCTCTTCACCGTCTCGTTTGCCCAATTTCGCGTTGAAGTCCCCCATAACAACTGTGAAGTGAGTTCTGGAGCTATGCATGGCTCTGGAAACGTCCTCATACATAGCCTCCACTTCATCGTCGGAGTGCGTCGAGGTCGGAGCGTAAACCTGTATAACCTTCAACGCATATCGTTGGGTTATTCTGAGTACAAGGCACGCTACCCTGTTCGACACACTCTCGATCTTCACCACATTGTTTGCGAGGGACTTGTGGACGATAAACCCGACACCTCCCTGGGACTGTTGGTCACCCTCCCGGAAATAGAACAGGTTACCGGACTTCAGAGTTATCATGTCCTCCCCCTCTCTACGGACTTCTGATAACCCTATGATTCCCCAACGTAACCTGCTCAGTTCCTCCTCTAATTCCAGTATCTTCTCGTCAGTCCGCAGCGTACGGCAGTTGTATGTTGCCAGGGCCAAAGGTCGTTTGTTTTGGTAGCCGGGTCTCTTCCGGGGATTAACTGTAGCACCCCCTGCCCCGCCGTTACCATGGCCGCTACCGGAGCCAGGAATAGCGGGGCCGCCGGGGACTGGGGGTCTGGGTTTCGTTTGTGACTTCATCCTTCCAGTTTTATCCCTTGGGGGGGATTGCCTTAGTCGCCACGCTTGGCAGGCGGGTTGGCGACCGCAGTATGAAGGAGGTAGTTCTCGGAGGACGCTGCTGCCCATCCTCCGGTTTTTCCCTTAGTCGCCTCTTACGACACCCACGGGAAGAGAGGGGGTGGTGCAATTCTTACCCGGCACCACACGGGTGTAATTTAAAAATCTTATGACATTTTTATTTCAGTAGCCTTACCGCGTGATGTTTATTTTATTAGTTAACAGAGCCGTAGCCTAATGATTGGACGCATGTGACACTCGTAATTCAAACGAATGAACACGGCACACAGCGCATGTTTCCTAATTTTCATGAGGTCGCGGGCATTGTGCAATGTTGTTGAAGCTCTAGCTAAATAGGAAGGCATTCAAGGAATGATTACATTAACCACACCGTCGATATGTAATTATGCTCCTTGCTTGCTTGTTGCGAGGTATTTAGATGTATCCAAGGTTACCTGGAATACATCAATTAGAGAGAAAAGCTCGCCTCTATAAAATAATATTTAAGTCTGATAAGTTCTAAATTTTTACAGACAACTAATAACTTTCTATAGCCCAAAACCCTCTCGTGATGAGAGGAGGCCTGTGCCCAGCAGTGGGACGCAAATAGGCTGCAGCAGTAGTAGTAGTAGTAATAACTTTCTACCCACGATTTCGTCCGCGTGGAATTCGGTTATCGTGATCCCGCAAGTACTATGCATTTGCATATTTCCGGGAAAAAAAGTACTACCTCCATGCCAAATTTCATCGTAATCGGTCCAGCGGTTTAAGCGTGAAGAGGTAACAGACAGAGTTAATTTCGTATTTATAATATTAGTTTGGATACCTATAGAGTTTACAGACATACTAATCCATACTAATATTAAAAAGTATATTTACAAAATCAGGGTTCAAACCATGAATATAACTATGACGGTGGCGGCTGCGCGAGCGCTCCCCGTCACTATCCTCTTATTCTAATGGCCGCTCAACACTAGCGCAGCGAAGGCCCGTGAACTATGCTGGTGTCACTTTCTTACATATGGCGAAGAAAGAGACACAACATAGTTCGGGGCTTTCGAGGCTCTAGTATAGAGAGGCCATAAGTGTATTCGATTCGAGCGTTCAGTTGCGCATTGCGCGAGTCGGCCGTGTTGATAAACTGTTGTACACATTTTGCCTCACTGAGAATTTAAGTATACTGTAAATAACTCAACCCGTGGATCTGAATGGCCATATGAAATATGTTTAGGTTGCGCGGAGCGTAGCGATGCGTATGTTAGTTGTTCATACTTGGTCGACCGATCAAGCGTACCGCGGCAGCGGTCTGCAAGTGCCAGAAATTCAGAACCGAATAGTATCTATAGACTACCATGTTAATAATGCGTAGGTATCTAGCATAGTCTGTGACATGGCTGTCCGTTTGTAAACTGTCTATTATTGTAAGCGTTAGACCGGTCGCCCGCGCAATATTGTCTGTCAGAAAAATTCTTCTGCTCGCCGGAATATAACTGGAAGGCATTCGGTACACACAGGTAAGGTGAGCGTGTGCGGGCTCTAGGTTGTTATGCACTGAATGACAGAAAATAGGTCTTATAGTGTGTGGCCGGTCTAAAAAGGCATTCGTAGGTTGTAGGTACTCACATTTCTGCGAGTCGGTCTTGCCGGGCGGCTTCTTATCGCGGCCCATGGCCGGCCGGCGGGCCGCGCTGCGCGGGCGCCCCCCGTCGTACTATCGGCCGCGGCCGGCGCCGCCCGCGCACAGCGCCACCGTGTTCTCGTGGTTGTGCCAGATACCTGGAACAACAGCAGCCATTTTGTAAATAACTAGCTTCTTCGAATTCGGTTATATCGTTATGTTATGTCCGGTCTTAACTCGAAAATACTTAACTGGTCGGATTGCCACTATTGGTATGGGGGTATGCTCGGGTATCTCTGCGTGATAGAATCAGAAATGAGGATATCCGCAGTAGAACTAGGGTCACCGACATAGCCCGAAGAATTGCGAGCCTTAAGTGGCAGTGGGCGGGGCACATTGCTCGCAGGACTGATGGCCGATGGGGCCGGAAAGTTCTCGAGTGGCGCCCGCGAACCGGGAGACGAGCTGTCGGTAGGCCTCCAACAAGATGGAGCGACGACCTCGTGAAGGTCGCGGGAAACCGGTGGAAGCAAGTAGCACAGGACCGGTCTGAGTGGCGAGCCTTGGGGGAGGCCTATGTCCAGCAGTGGACGTCTTTCGGCTGAAATGATGATGATGATGATGATGTATGGGGGTAGATCATAGGACGCGTCAACATATAAGGTACTTTTTATCCCGAAAAAGAAACGATTTGTCCCGAGGGAGCGCTCTTACCGAGTTCCGCGCGGATGAAGTCGCGGGCGGAAGGCTAGTAATAGTATAGATTGACAGTAGTAGCTAGGAGATAGGTATAACATAGTAAATTTAATCAATATCAACGTTTTTTTTTTATTATTATTATTATAGACGGACAAACAGGCAGACGGCCCACCTGATGGAAAGCGGTTACCGCCGCCTATAGACATTTGTAACGCCAGAGGCGTCACCAATGCGTTGCCGGTCCCGTAGATATTAAATGACACCCTTTTTAAAACATCCCATATTGTAGCGCAGAGGGAAAATTTCAACGTAGAAACATATTGAGTGGAATCAGTTAATGCTTTGATATTAATTTCATACTTGACGGAGTTATGTGAGCAAATCGAGTAGCTAAACTACTCGCTATAGTACTAAAACTTGCGTAGGTAAGTTGGTAGATAGTTCAATCGAACTGTGATAAGTACTGTTTAATCATACGTTCGAAATTGTTAAAGTTTATATTTCGGAGGAATATTATTAGGAAATAACGTTGTATGTTTTCAATTATCAACGATTACTCACCCGCATTTAATTAGCCAAGACAAAAAAACAGAAAATGATAATATGCGCAGAAGAACTAAATAGCCATCGATTTAGCCCGAAGAATTACCTAAGATTAAGTGCAAAAGTATAAGGAACTAGGGATAGATTAGAGTATAACTAGCCCGATCGGTCATCAGTAGGTATGCACTAGTAAAGGCGATTTCTGAAATGAGTTTCGTAAATGGCGAAATAATTACAGATATTGTAACGTTCACTAATGTTATCTACTGATGAAACTTCCGTTTAAATAACGCTTAAATTACAGGCATCGAAAAGTTCGGCATTGTAGTGTAACTTTACTTTGGAAACTTACAGGAAAGCTTCACCTTGGAAACATCGAAGCCAACATGAAATTCAAGTGAAAGTTCCACTTAGAAACTTACTTAAGTATTTGAAATTTGATTGAAACATCCAAATTACCCAACTATTCAGCACTTATCTTATCTTGAGACTGTGGGGTCCTTGCGGATACTCTTCGACACATTGGGATCTTTTGTGTAGTTACCCCTCTCCGTGCAGCTAAACCATTGCTTCCTCCACCTTCACTAATAAGCTAATGAGGGAGTGCAATGGCAGTGCTTTGAAATCCCCTGGTTCAGGGTAACCGCTACCTAGGAGTTTTATTCTGAGCCTGGCGAGTGCACATTTGCACAGAATGTGCCGCATTGACTAATCCTCTTCACCACACATTCTGCACACTATATCGGTACGTTCCATCTTCACTAATTGGCTAAAGTTAAAACGCCGAAGTGACCCGTGAACAACTATTCAGCACTAGTGCTCTAGCTAGCCGATAGCTAGACTCTAGCCGCTAGTGCTCGAATGGCATCCGAGTACCAGAAAACGCCCACCACCAAAAGAATGGAGAGGTGTGAATGCCGAGGGACTGCCTGATGCTACTTATTTACGCTATAACTATATTTTGTTTATCCCAGTCTGTATATCTTTCGATCTTTATAGTGAACGTAAATAACGCCAATACAATATTTTGGCAAAGAAGAACCGTGAAGTGCGGGCACGATGCGCAGACCATTGTTCAGCAGTGGACTTTCGGCTTAAATTATAATGAAGAAGTTGGTTAACGAGCTAAATTCCAAACGTCAGCTGGAAAAATGGTCAACGCAACTTCATCAAAGATGTTTGGAAAAATCGAATAGTCCCGGATCATTTCCCAAACATGGAATAGGAACCATTTTAATTGAGGACTTATTAGTTACAGTGGCTCAGCGCTCCGGGTTATTGGAGCGAGAGGATTCATTAACCTTCCGGAACAGCGATCAAAGCAATTTAGAATCTATTACGCGGATTGAACGACGAGGGCCAATCACGCCCCTGTGACCCAAGACAAGCATGTAGCATCGCCGATCTGTGCATCCAGATGGATAGACATTCTACCATTTTTATAACTTTTGATTTTGATTTGCGTAAGAAGTTAGTCATCATCATCATAATTTCACCCGAAGAAGGCAGGCTTCCACCAACGCTCGCCACTCGAGACTGGTCCTGTGCTGCCTCTTCCACTGGTTCTCGCGACCTTTACGATGTTGTCGCTCCTTCTTGTTGGAGGCCTACTGTCAGCTCATCTAACTGTTCAACAGTTCTAATTGAGAATACCGTATATCTAAATAAAGAGAAGGTGAATCCGTGGTATCATACTGGTTTGTTTGACCTACCTCCTTTTAAACCGTGGCTCGCACCTCTAAAGTTTTTATATGTGTTACTTGGATAATTAAATCTGTTTTAACCATTGAGATTTTCGCTGTATAACATCAAGTAAAATATCATGTTCTCATTCAGTCAAATAAATATTCTAAGACCACATCAGCATGCTGGATCGAGAAGCACCTCCGGGCAACTCCAATAATTTATCAATACTTGGGAAGTTGGCAGGCATTACGAAGTCTGATTTCCTGCATTTGCCTGTTAGCTCAATTTAACGAAACTTCGGGAGCATTTTGTCGCTTTAAATATCAATGACAGATCTCAAAATAGCCCTGGGGATTATGAGTTAGTAGAGCGGAACATTTTGGATAAAATGGTGGTGTACCTGTACCCTTCTGAGTGATCAGCAACCGATCAAAACTTTTGTAGCCAGTCCAACGATGTGCATTTTTTTTGCCACGAACATCAATATAACGATAACGAGTGTAAAAACATGCATCCCGTCTCCTTTTGAAGCTCGCCATATTACGATTTAAATAGTGAAAAAAAATAGCAACAATTTAATTTAAATGAAAATAGAGTAAATTCGTAATATCTCTCAGAATTTTCCATAAGGACATGACTTACGAGTATGTTAAGTGCATACTACATTTGATTACAGACTACTAAGGGATGTATTCAATTCAATATTTTTAACGACAATGAAGGGTCATTAGCCTGCAAAATAAGTCTTAAAAGTTGTTATAGTACAAAACTACCATAACTTATTTAATTGCCCATAAACGAAAGTACCTGAAATCGACTGTTGAACTAAGGTGACCCATTGCACAACTGAGGTTACGCAGACTATATATAATCTGCATTTCAGTGTTTACAGTTTGCTGCATCCAAGGCGAATCGACATGCATGATGAATCACAGGCAGGCGTAGGTATTCTACGACTACTAGGTTCTTGCCGTATCAATATGTAACATAGAATGCATTTAATGTATTTTGAATATACATACCTACCTAATTCCTGCTTAGACTGGCCTTTAAACTTCCTTTGTGTTTAAGAATTTGACTGGCAGTCAATGCTTCTATGATTATGATCTATGAATATAAAAAAATGCATGTTTAATTTTAGTAACAATCATTCCTCATGATTTGATATGTCTGAAACTGAAATTTGACACTAAACTCTCATCGTCATGATCTCAAATCATGTTTACATCGTCATCATCCATCCACCTCCTTATTATTTTCGCACATGACCCGCAAGCTCTTCGGTTATGCGGGTAGGTGAACGGCTCGCCACTATAGTGCGATAATAATAATAATAATAATAAATTGTTTATTTCGGACCATATCCATATAATTGTTAGTATTACAAAAACTTATTGACTAGCAGTTAGTATCACAGTTTTCACAGTTTTTTGTTTTTAAAAATGCAGATTTAAAATGAGCCGAAATATAATAATATAAAGTAAAAATAAAATTGCAATAAAAATAAAACAAAAATAAAATAAAAATCGGATTAAGATTTAAATTACAAATTGATTAAATTAAATTCATTACCTATTTAAATTTCGTTTAGATGTCATAAAAATATAAATTAATTAAAACAATACATTAATATTAAAAGTCAACTTAATTTAAACCTACATGATATTCATATGGCACCTATGGCCAGTTTGACGAGATGCCATACCAGTGAGCTGTCAAACCTGTTCGTGAACGTGCTCAGGATGGTGTTGCGGCTGCCGCGCACGCGGTGGAGAAGAGAGGCGGCTTTCTTCCGCATGATGGCGGGGAAGCCGTCCGCGCGCGCCTCCGCGAACATGCCCGACGCGCTGCAGCGGCGCGGCAGCCCCAGCAGCATCCTGAACGCGTTGTTGTACTGCACCCTCAAGGCGTTGTAAGCTCGTTTCGTGTACTGACACCACAGGCTGCTCGAGTAAAATGAGGTACAGTATGCTTTAAAAAGCGTGATTTTCACACTACTTATCTGTACACCGAGCAAACCTGCGCATTACTCCTTACTGCCAACGCCCTGCGCTCTCGTTCTACATCTAATAATACGGCCTCTGGAGTGCTTTGATACTCGTACACGGTGCCACAGAATAAGTAAATACGACGCTTGAATATGGAGAGATTGGCTGTGTATGGTCAAAACGCTTACGGAAAACATCAAGAAGCGTATTGAAACGGGATCTCAGAACCTTTATTATCATCATCATTTCAGCAGAAAGACGTCCACTGCGGGATACTTATGGCTAACTTTATGATGTCATCGTCATATTGCATATTTCAATGACATCTTTACATTGACCAATAAAGTTTCATATGAAAAAAATATATACATGCATGTCAGTCATTACATTCTGTAATTGGTTGACGGGTCGGGTCTTGTCGGATCCCCGAGATTTCTTGGTGGAAAATATTTATTCACTAAATCCATATTGCAGTGTATGTACATGCAGATGCTAGGGTGAAGTTAAAGCGCACATCGATCAGGGTTTATCTTATCGTACTGCCGCTCCAGTAGGTACATGTCACAGTATTACCTATACCCGTAGCGGCCGTCACACCTTAGTAGGTACTAAATCGAACTTTATTTCATGTCGTCTCTCTCACTCCGCACGCGTCACAAACCAGACTGAAAGGGACGCCGAAACTCGTCCTGGGAGCTTTAGGATCTGTAACTTTGTTCCGCCATAAGCTAGCAATCCGGGGGCACACTGAAGATTATTTGCATACTGCCTAATATTCAGATAAGAGGTTCGTAAAATGTTATTTTAAGTATTTGGTATATAGAAAGAAGACGTGAAATTTATATCAACTATTCTTATTAGGTACTTTTCTTTTATGTATTTATCCTCTTCTCATAAAAAAACACGCGTGGAGGTGCAGGCTATAAGGTATAGCATATTGTATCTAATGGACTGATGCCTACACCTACGGCTTCCAAAACAGACGTCTCAATAGCTGGGCCCGTTTACTAAGACTGCTGTAGCTGAGGGTATAGGTGGCGATAAACTGCAGTCACACAGCAACGCCTACAAGATTTTGTGTCTGCGAAGGAGTCTAAGATTTATTTTGTAACAATGATAATTCCGTACTTACAGCCGTGACAGCAATACAGGCCTCTGTTGGCAAGCGCCCAAGGGCCGTGAAGGGTGTGTATCTGTAGTGTGTAAAGTGTAGGTCTGAATTCCCTTCACCGGCCTGCTCGTTCCGCCGGGCCGTTCCAAGTTTTCGCACGCAAAAAACCGCGCTCCCAATGGATTACACAAAATGTCAAGTAACTGATCACAATTCAAGCTTTCTACACTCAAAACGCTCGTACGCGTTGTAGATTACAATTTATAGTTCAAGTATCTCAATAAACCACGCAGCGTCTCAAAAAGTTATTCTTACAAGTTTTTACAGTGACAATATATATGACGTCTGTCAAAATAGTACCTCAAAAAGCCACAGCTTCGCTAGTATCTATCAAGGGCTGCGTTCCGAATCGCGCTCAGTATTCGGTTCCGAACAATCCCCCGCTCCAGTCAGATCCATTCTGACTGCTAATAAATGGGGAGGCGGGCTAGGCTCGCCACCGCTCGTTTCAAAACCGAATCTCCGACCATGACCTCAGCAACTCTGGGAATCCCGTCAGGCCCATAGAACAACTCTACAATGCGTCCACGACGCCAATACAAGGGCAACAAATTTGATTCCTTAACCAGAACAAGATCTCCAACTTTGGGAGGATCAGTTTTGTCGGTCCACTTAACGCGCTGCTGCAGAATATGCAAATATTCCAGCGACCAACGATGCCAGAAACTCTGAGTCATCTGCTGGAGCAATTCAAAACGGCTCAAACGTGATGATTTTACTTCCCTGATGGGATATTCAGGCAGGGCGTTAAGGGGCCGACCAATCAAAAAGTGACCAGGAGTCAATGCTTCCAGGTCATTTGGGTCTGACGAGATTGGGCAGAGAGGTCGCGAGTTGAGGACGGCCTCAATTTTGCAAAATACCGTTGCAAGTTCCTCGAACGTTAATATCGTTTCGCCAATAACTCGTCGGAGATGCGTCTTTGTAACCTTTACAACGGCCTCAAAAATTCCACCCCAATGGGGGCAAACTGGGGGGTCAAATTGCCACCTAATGCCCATTCGGGACATTGCAATCCTCAAAATATCCTTATGACTATTCAAATAGTTACAAACTTCGTTCAAATAACGATCAGTGCCCTTATAATTAGTGCCGTTGTCAGAGCGGATCAAGGACGGTAGTCCCCGGCGAGATACAAATCTACCTAGCGTTGCAAGAAATGCTTCCGTGCTGAGGGCACTTACCAGTTCCAAGTGAACTGCTTTGGTGGCCAGGCAGACAAACACACACAAATATGCCTTGACAGACCGAGCGTTGCGAAGCTGAGAGGTCTTCACCAAAAAGGGGCCAGCAAAATCGGTACCCACGCACGCAAATGGCCGACTCTCCGAGACTCTGTCGGACGGCAAATCACCCATCATCGGCTGTGTGGGTGCGGCCTTCAACCGATAGCACGGCATGCACTTAAAAATGACGCCACGAATAGCGCGTCTGGCCGACAAGATCCAAAATTCACGCTGCAAAATGGCTAGAAGGGTATGGCAGCCTGCGTGAGCGTTAGCAATGTGTCGATCTGACACCAACAAATTCACAAACGCTCCTCCTTTAGGGAGCAACAAGGGGTGGCGAGCCCCATACGGCAAATTCGAGTTTCGAAGTCGTCCACCGACTCGAAGCAGACCCGACTCGTCCAGGAATGGATTCAAACGAGCAAGGGGACCCTTCACAGGCGTTCCTCTTTTCAGGGATTCAATAGTCGGTTCAAAGTGCTCTGTTTGCACTACACGAACCCAAAACATCAAGGCCTCTTGGCGTTCCAAGGGCGACAAAACTGACGTCAAGTCCTTATTCAGTGGGTTCCGTCCGTTGCGTATGAAACGCCGGATCCAACCGGTAACCCCAATCAATTTTGACAGAGAGCTATATCTGTCCAACAACAGATTCAAATTGTACGCAGGTTACGTCTCCACAACGCCCACACGCAAGCCTGGTAATTCCTCTGGAGAGGAGAACCGATTCTGGGGCCAGGACGCCTCAGGGTGCGTCAACCAATCTGGTCCCCACCAAAGAGAATGGTTCACAAGCGCAGGAGCCTCGCAGCCTCGCGAAGCGCAGTCCGCGGGATTCAATTCTCCTGGCACATGTCTCCAGATCAGCGGGGTCTCAGAGCTCTGGATCTGTGAGACTCGATTCGCAACAAAAACCTCCAAGTTATGTAGCGAGGTGCGAAGCCAACAAAGAACGATCTCACTATCAGTCCACGCAAATACTTCCGAGATCTCAACGGTACAACCCAAAGTACCACAAACATGATTGAGAAGCCTAGTAAGGAGGGCTGCTCCCGACAGTTCCAACTTAGGAATCGTCAACCTAGTCCGAATAGGGGCCACCTTACTTTTGGCCATCACCAAATGAACTCCCACGTGACCGGATGAACTAACAGTCCGCAAAAATACCACGGCCGCATATCCTCGTTCGGATGCGTCACAGAAACCGTGGAGACTGACTCGACACTTGCCAGCCGGCAAAAATAATCTAGGCAAGAGAATCCGGTTCACGTCCGGAAATGAGGACACAAACGAACACCATTCTTTCAACAACTCTCCCTGGAGAGGTTCGTCCCAAGGCACTTCCGCAATCCAAAGCTTCTGCAAAAAGCACTTAGCCAGAAAAATGACTGGTGTGATCCATCCATTGGGATCGAAGGTCCGAGCAGTAGTCGACAAGACCGAGCGTTTCGTCCAGTTCTTCGGGAAGTCCAACTCCACCTGATAAGTGAAGACATCCTGGACGGGCTGGTACTGTATACCAAGGACCGCAATCAAGTTAGGGTTGTCAGCATCTTCAAACAGGAGAGGGTCCTGTTGATGTTCCACTGGAAGATCACACAATAAGTCGGGGCAATTTGACAACCACTTACGCAATTCGTAACCTCCCGACTTTAGGATTGCAATCAACTCGTCCCGCAAAATCAAAGCCTCCGCGACGGTAGAGGCCCCAGTGCAGACGTCATCGACGTACACCGAATCTCCCAAGATGGCCGCCGCCCGGGGATAGTTCAATCGCTCACGATGAGCCAATTCCAACAACGTTCGAATAGCAATGTAGGGACTAGACTTAAGTCCGTACGTGGTAGTGTTCAACTCGTACACTTGCATCGGATCACAAGATCGCTCACGCCACAAGATCAATTGGTACCGCCGGTCATCTCGGTGCACCACCGATTGTCTGAACATCATTCGGATGTCAGCCACAAAGACAATTTGATGACGGCGGAAGTTGGTGAGAATATCCGAGATGTCCCTATGCAGTTTGGGACCGGAATGCAAACACTGGTTCAAAGAAACCCCATTCGAAGTAGGGGCCGAGCCGTCAAAAACTACTCTTATCTTCCCACCGGGAGTCTTCAAAACCGCGTGGTGAGGCAAGAAGTAGTGCTCGAGCGAGCGCCAATCAATGTCGGAAGGGGACATATGTCCCAAATCCTCATACTCGCGCATAAAGTCAATGTACTTAGTACGAAAGTCCGGATCCCTCTTCATTCGGCGTTCCATAGACAACAACCTTTTTTCTGCCAAGGCATGAGACTGACCGAGAGGGGGGCGTGCAGCCCTGAAAGGCAACCGAGTGACAAAACGACCATCAGCGCGGCGACCAGTATTATTCTGGTACGACAATTCACACTCTTCTTCCGCCGGGTCGACTCTGGGAGCCTTGGGGGGCTCTTCAACCTCCCAGAAACGCTGGACTGCGTCAGAGAGTGAGAGCCCTATTGCAACAGTTTGGTCTTCAACCCGTGGGACAGTACCCCTCAACACGGGACCACAAAAACTATATCCAAAAATAGTGCGTAACGCAATTAACCCGTACGGTTGCAAAACCCGCTTTTCCCCGGACAAAATCAAACCCAACACGTCTACTCCCCGGAGTAGGTCTACGGGTCCAGGTACAAACCACTGAGGGTCAGCGGGAGTCAAATCCGACGTCAAATTTACCACAGCAGGGGAGATAGTCACCTGCGGGTTTCTGCCCAAAATATCATTCAGAATGACCGCCTTGGCCACAATGGACGGCCCACAATTTACAGGCGAAAAACAAACCTTGACTTCACCCTTTGGTCCTTCCACCTGAAGGCCACCAATGCCGTGGATCACTACAGGGTGAGGTCTACATGGGAGGCCCAATCTCTCCACCAAATAAGAGGACGCAAGACAACCCTGGGCACCCGAATCCAAAAGGGCACGTACAAACAGGGAGTCGCCCTTCGGGCCCCAGACCCTGACACAAACAGTCGGCAGAAGAACTGTCTCAGGTTGGGCGGCGGTGGTGGGAGAGAGGGCGGCAACTACCTATTGGGGGGCATCGCGTGATGGCGATGCCCGATACGAGTGGAGGTAGTGCTCCACTGGTACCTCATGGCGTCTGCTCGGCAATCCTCGGCTCGGCGCGTAGTAGGCGCTACTGCGACCGAACTGGGGCGGGCGGCGTTCCAAACGCGGTCTCTCGCACAGCGGTGGGGAGAACCGCGGAGGCGTGGTGCGGCGCTGAACCGCTGCAAACCTCTCCTGCTGTTGAGGAGAGGGGGGAGGGGGTCCCCCGCCCGTGGGCGGCAAGCCCCGACGAGGCTCCCTTTGGGGGTGGTGGGGATGCGGGCCCCCGCCCGTGGGGGAATTCCACCCCGCATCTTCAACCCGAACACCACCATTCCTATTGGCACACAAAACCGGGTGGTGCTTCCCCTGGCAGTTCGGGCACGGCTCTGGCCGTGAACAGTCCCGCTGCAGATGCTGCCCCAAGCAGGAGTAGCACCACCGGCGATCATTCGCAATGCCTCGTCGATCTTTCACCTTCCTATTGAGGAATTGAGGACACGCAGAAACAAAATGGCCGTCAGCATTACAATATACGCAACGAGGGCCCTGGGCCGTTGCGTATCTGAGGGTTGGGCGGCGTGGCTCAACCACCCCTCGAGGGGGGGGGCGAGCGACAACACGACGCTGTTCTGGAGGAGGCCGCGCTGGGGCCGGGGACGGGCCTTCAACGCCAGCGTTGTCCAACAAGCGGCACTCCTCTTCCAAAAACGCCAACAAATCTGCAAATGGCGGCAACTGCGTGGCACTGTCACCACCATGTTTTTGCTCAAAACGGACTTTCAAGTCCGTAGGCAAACGCGACAAAACAATGTGCAACAACATAAAGGACCATTCATCGATAGGCAGACCGAGCCGCCGCAAAGCATTTAATGCCACCACCATGGGGTTGACCAAGTCCACTCTCAAAGTGGCAACCCTATGGACGTAGGGCAACGACAACAGCTGTGCAACATGGGTATCTGCCAACCGCCTAATGTTGGCATACCGCTTCACCAATAGTTCCTTGGCAGTGGGGTAGTTTTGGTCGGTGACCGCCAAATGTGAGACAAGACCGAGGGCCTCTCCCTTTAATGTGGAGAACAAGTAGGCCAACTTCTGACTCGGTGCCAAGTCCGTCCTAGCATCTACCAGACTGGTGAATAAGTCATGGTAGGCGGTCCAACCTTTCAAATCCCCATCAAAATGTGGCAAGTCAAGAGTAGGTAAACGCCCCAAAAGAGCCATGGGTGGAGGTGTTCTGGTTTCCTCAGTCAATGCACCCCGCTCTACCCTGCTGGCGGCTTGGGCAATACTGTCCGTCAAATCATAAAACTGTGTGATGTCGGCCTCCACACAGTCATCCAGCTTTGGATCCTCGGTGTCCAAAAGCTCCGTATAGCAACTTTGTACAATTTTGCTCCGCTCCGTCAACTCTGCCGATCTTCGGAGCAAAGCATCAAAACGATCTGGTCGATCTATCAACGCAGCAGCTGAAGCCGCCCATCTCAACTCCGCTTTGATTCGGGCAACTAATTTTGACATACTTGTCCAAAACAACAAACAAAGCAAAAAGTATATAATTAAATTTAAATTCTATTGTTCAACAATCTAAACCACAAAAAAAGAATTAAATTTAAATTATTTTGTCAGCAACGGAACCCTGCAAAGTTGCCTGCAGATCCCTAAATCAATTGCTATTACAGTGAGAACCTACAACAATTAACAATATTAGTTCAAAACTATAATTTATTTAAACTACAATTCAAATTATATTAATTAGTACAGAACCCTATTTTAATATAAAATTAACTAGGAATCCCCAAATTCAACAACTAAAATATATTTACAATACAAAGGTGTCTATTAATAGCAAAGGCCAAACCAATTCAATTAACCGGAGCAACTACTTCCATATGCACGAAACTACCCTGTTTTTTCATATGTATCAACTACCTACCAAATTTGACTTTTATCAATTTACATTAAAATTCACAAAAATAGGTGAGATTATATATCCTCAACAATCTTTAGTGCAAACTAGTTACTTAACATAGAAATATCAATCAATTTTCAACAATGATTTACCAATTTTCTATCTTTGCCCGTAGCAACCCGAACATCAAAAAATAGATTTATCCAACAAAAGGTAAATTTAATGAACTGATTCCAACTGTGTGGGTTTATACCCATCAAACACAGTGGACTTGACTCTAAACAAGACTTCTAGACACCGTCGTGTAACAGGCAAAACCAAAAATCACTAATTAAATGCCCTGTTCTACGACTTGTGTGGATCTCAAAAACCACGCTCTGCTACCAAAATTATGATGCCTACACCTACGGCTTCCAAAACAGACGTCTCAATAGCTGGGCCCGTTTACTAAGACTGCTGTAGCTGAGGGTATAGGTGGCGATAAACTGCAGTCACACAGCAACGCCTACAAGATTTTGTGTCTGCGAAGGAGTCTAAGATTTATTTTGTAACAATGATAATTCCGTACTTACAGCCGTGACAGCAATACAGGCCTCTGTTGGCAAGCGCCCAAGGGCCGTGAAGGGTGTGTATCTGTAGTGTGTAAAGTGTAGGTCTGAATTCCCTTCACCGGCCTGCTCGTTCCGCCGGGCCGTTCCAAGTTTTCGCACGCAAAAAACCGCGCTCCCAATGGATTACACAAAATGTCAAGTAACTGATCACAATTCAAGCTTTCTACACTCAAAACGCTCGTACGCGTTGTAGATTACAATTTATAGTTCAAGTATCTCAATAAACCACGCAGCGTCTCAAAAAGTTATTCTTACAAGTTTTTACTGTGACAATATATATGACGTCTGTCAAAATAGTACCTCAAAAAGCCACAGCTTCGCTAGTATCTATCAAGGGCTGCGTTCCGAATCGCGCTCAGTATTCGGTTCCGAACATGGACTTAATATTACTTCAGTCTACTAAGTTTCATGGTAAGTTTCCAAAATACTTTACGTAAACAATTCCTTTATGATAACTAAACTAAAAAAACTAAATTATGAGTTTTTGTTCCCTAAAATGATAGAATAACTTCAATACTCCATTAGTTACACAGATAAGGACACAAGAGGGTTGATTCCCTCCCATTCGCATATTTCATCACTGCACTGTAACGTCGTATCATTTTTGGCCGCGATAGGCGCGTCTAAGGCCTCCGCTGAGAGCTATATCGGAGTCTGCGTGAAATTGTTAGTCTAAACAATCCACAAGCAAAAGTGGTTTTTACGACATTGTAATATGGTTCGATCGAGGAAAGGGTTGAGTCAGGGTCATGACGCTTAATTACCGCAGCGTATGTATGAAGGGGGCATTAGTGTTCACACACGTCAGAGTAATTTTGTACGGTAATGAGTACCAAGTAAGCTTTAGCATCACATATTACTATCAATGATATGGATCTTAGACGAGGTTGGACTTTTACTTAATGTAGAAAGAATTAGCCGAAGTGGCTATAAAATTTGTTTGTTTAATTTTGGTGTTCAATAGAGAGTATTTTTTTGTATTGTATTCGTAAAAGATGTCCAATCGCACTATCCAATCCGCAATATCCATCTTCCAATAGAAATGACGCTCCTTACTGATACATCGAGCCAATATATATATATATACTCGTACCTCTATAAACCTTTAAACAGGTTTCTGTAACGCGTCTTAATTTTAAGTCAAATTTGTTGTTTTATTATGATATAAATAAATTGAAAAAAAGAAAAAACCTACTCCAGTTTACGACACAGTGCGTAAATGCTCTTACTCTATTAGACGTGCTAACGACTTATGAGTGTGTACCTATATTTGTAATTCAGAAATTTGTTTTTTGCATCCTTGGTTTTAAGTGTGAAATATATTCTTCGCTACGCTACAGAATCCCAATTCATCTTTGAGCTTTATAAAAATGTAAACCCGGCGCACGAGACATTTCCTCCGCCCGTTGGTCAGCTACAATTTCCATGCCACAGTTCGCAATAAACGGCAAACTTCAGCCCGTTATCTATGTTCACAGCGGACATTTGTTATCCTTGCTACAGTACTCCCACAGGGGGAAATTTCATAGCGATCTGAAATGTAAACAAATGCGGCTAAACGTCACACTGTCTAGATAAACATTGTGATGTTCTATTACTACTACAGCCTATTTGCGTCCCACTGCTGCCTCATCACGAGAGGGTTTGGGCTATAGTCCCCACGCGGGCCCAGTGCGGATTGGGGGACTTCACACACATCTTTGAATTACTTCGCAGATATGTGCAGGTTTCCTCACGATGTTTTCTTTCACCGAAAAGCTCATGGTAAATTCAAATTGAATTTCGCACATAAGTAAACTTAAGAGTTGCGAGCCGGAATCGAACCCCCGACCCTCGGCATGAGAGGCGGTAGGTCGAACCACTAGGCCACCACGGCTTATGCTGATGTTCTATTGGTTTTATACATTGTTCGACCCCCGACACAAAGAGAAGTATCCAATATCCATACTAATATTATAAATGCGAAAGTAACTCTGTCTGTTTCTTCATCACAGTCAACCACTGGACCGATTTAGATGTTTTTTTTGCATGGAGTTAGTTAAAGTCTCTTGGAAGGACATCGGCTAATTTTTATCCCTGAAAAGTGGCATTTTGTTCTATACATACGGATGAATCAACTGTTTTATTTGCTCGAATTTATTCAATTGTTTGTCTTTTGGATAACTCAAATAGGTAAATCACGTTTTCCATAAGCATGTTTCAAACATAACTACAATGAAATTAAATTACGGATAATATCCGTATAGTCCTTTTAAACGAGTTAATAAACAATTGTCTCACATCGCTAGTGGCTTTGTGATTACTATCCTGGGACACAATGACCCGGGTCTCTATTTTATGTGCGTGATAAAATATCGCGCGGTTACGCTCGCCGACGTGACATTAATAGCTATCCTTGGGGGTCAATTTCATACCCCCGTTTACTACTGACACGGAGATACGTTGTCTCGCTTTGCGCCACTGGGCATTGGATGTGGGAGATGGAATGTAACTAATTGCTAAGAAATCCTACCAATCTTTATTAGACTAATTAAACTGAGCAACTTAATAAGACTGTTTGGACACATCAGGGTGAACTGAATTTGATAATTATCCTTTTTACGCCACTTAAAAAAATCCAGTTGTTTAATGGACCGATTTGAAAAATTATTTTTTCCATCGAAAGGGTAATTGTCCAAGTTGGTCTACTTTATCAAATTTTGATTCTAAGCATGGGAGTTTGGGGAAAGGAGGCCTGTGCCCAGCAGTGGGGCGCAAATATTCTGTAGTAGTAGTAGTACCTAATAGATGGGATCCATTAGAAATTTACTCCTCAAAATACATAAATTATGTCGACGATTTCATAATTTTTAACAAGGTAGGTAAGGTACGCGTTTGATTTTGGCATAAATCCGAAAACATAGTGTTAAGTAATACGTCTCGATGTTTTTTTTTTTATAAACTGCAGCCAAAAATAATTTTCATACAAAAAATAGAAAACCGCCTTCAAACTCCTAAAGACTGGGAGTGCTAAAAATATCAATGATTTCTTTACGGAACAATGAAGCGTTGGCTTCTGCGAAGGTAATCTCTCCAATTTCCCACAAGGCCTGAATAACCGGTGTTTTGTAAGCACCGAGGTGTTAAGTCGTCGAGTTTCGATGAGTAATTTAATTTCGCTCAAAACCTTCGCAGATACGACGTGAGCCCATTACATCTGATTTTCTAAGGAATCTCTTATTACACAGTTGGATCTTAACGTGTAAGATGGAACTTTTCAATTTCCAACGTAATACTCAGGAGGTACGTACCTAATACTAATATAGGATTGGGATTATAGTACAAGTTGGATAAGCTTTAAATTATTAACAAACTAATTCTTTAGCAATTTTTTAAATAGACAGGTAGTTAATGCGAAATTGAGTCCAACACTTCTATTATTTCGTATGAAGTTTACTCGTAAATAAATCTAAATAGGATATAGGGTAGCCCATTTGGATCGGTTGTATGGGATTCCCGCCGATCTCATTAAGTAATGCATTTATTTTTAAATCTAAGAATAGCTACAGTTTTTCTTGACACTAAAATAGATTACAACTTTCCAAAGAACATATCTTTGTGTGTCTTATTTTTTCAGACTTGGCCATCAATTTATCATGACGGTAACCCTATTGAAATACGAAAACTTTTCATTCTATTGAATTAGTGCTCAAAAAAAAAAAATATACCTAGCAGGTTGTACGTTCCATAGCTTTACCCCGGTTTGGAACAATTGGAACTTTCCCTATCTCGGGAACAAGATCTAACTGCGGCGCGGCGACTCCGGAGTGCGGTTACTGGCGACACTGTATAATCATGGAAACAAATCCATACTAATATTATAAATGTGGAAGTGTGTTTGTTTGTCTTTCCTTCACGTAGCAACGAGTGGACCGATTTGGATGAAATTTGGTATGGAGATAGTTTGAGACCCGGACAATAACATAGGATACTTTATTATACTAGGATAGTTATATTTTTACGATATTTTCACGGGAACGGGTTTTCCACGGGTCAAACCAATGTTTAGGTAAGTGACGATGTAGTCGAGGGTAAAAACATGCTTACTTAGATAGTACCTACCTGTTCACGCTCGACTTGAAAAGAAGTTATAATTATCGGAGAAGAGACCGGCCGGTAGAGAATTCCACTCCTTAGCTGTTCGCATGATGAAGCATGAAGCGAAGCGCTTCGTACGCGCTGGATGAATATCCACAACATAAGCATGGAATCCAAGACCACGCCTAGTCCCGTAGTGACGTAATGGGGATGGTGGAATCAAATGAAACAATTTCCCGGGACACTCCAAAGTGTAATAAAATACTGATAAGCAGGCAACTTTACGTCGGTGAACGAGACTCTGCAATTTATCTATTCAAAAAATCCCTAAAACCAAGACAATGCCTGTAGTTCCACCGCGATTACAGGATTCTCTGTATTAATGAGACTAGTCTCGTCTCTAGAGTTTAGCTATTAAACTGATTGAACTTCGTAATTGCTATCGTACGTTGGAAACCTGTCACTTCGCCCTACTTCTTTGCCACTGGCGTTTTTTAATTAAAATGCTTTAGGTTATTTTACGTACACTGTGAAAATGTGTCTTTTTTAATTTGTACAAGTTTCAAATACTTACATGAGTGTTCATACTAAATAACTAATAGACCTAGAGATCTCCTACTATCTAAAGTCCCGCGCCTTCACATTTCAAAACGCTTTTTTTATTATTATTATTTAAAAAGCACCACCAACACTCTCAACGCATAGTTGATGGCTGTTTCAGCACGCACACATGTGTTGAGAGTGTTGGTGGTGCTTTTTAAATACATTGAAGCGTATTGAAATGTGAAGGCGCGGGACTTTAGATAGTAGAAGATCTCTTCACAGAATATCATATTCATTATGCCTACCTATGCAATGATACTCGTATTAGAAATTTAAGGATATAATTATAACACCTATAGGTACTTAACCTAAGTTAAGAAAAAGTTGTCCTCGTTAAGTTTTACTTAGATTGCTTAAACGGTTTGTGTTTCTTTAATTTCTATAGTAGACAAGGCCGATTGTAGGTCTGGGTTTGGGATCCATTGGCTTGGCAAATATTTGATCTGATATCGACTCTCGATTAACGCGAGATGTCAAACGTTCTTACTCCATGAACCACTTCACTCTGTAGGAAGAATCTTGTAATTTTCACCACATCCACATGATAGGTAAATTTGCAAAAAAGTTTCTCGTCAGAGCCCAACATCATTTTTACTGCCCGACAAAACACAAACATAGATTTCCCTATTTGCTTCAGTGAACTTGAGCTTTCAGAAAGAAGCTGTTAAAGTTCACGTTTCAAACTGGTCATTTATTGAAAAGTCAAAAGTTTCGCAAAAGCTCTATGAAACGACGATTCTTATTATAAACTGATAATTCAAAAATTTTTTATTGTTTGTTTACATATACTTTGTTGCCACATCTTCCGAAGAGATACTTTGCTTCATTTGTTATAGAAGATTTTGTTAATTTTGTTTCTTTGCCGCATATAATTAATTTCTGTTATTTCACTTGTCTTATTCCCACGGGCCAGGCTCAGCCTAGTGTGAGGACCACAGTACCTAACTTATTAAAATATTGTATTTAATTTCAAGGTAAATACATAAATTTGCATTTTCATTTCATTTCAAATAAATATGTCACGTTTTACACCACAGCATTTTACGGACATAAGTAACTCACATTTATCAACTTCGCGCGTAATGAAGATCGTCCAATTAAAAAATCCACAGTATTTTCTCATAACGTGTGCTTTAAAATTGTGACAAAGATAAATGCAGCCTGGGATTGTCCTCAGTGCTATGAGTGCCATTAGTCGTCTCTTTTTTACCCGACTGCGCACCGCAAAGGAGGGTTATGTGTTTACCTGTCTATGTATGTATGTATGTATGTATGTTTGTTCCTTTGTGGCACACTAGAGATCAAACGCGTGGGTCGATTTTAATGAATCATACGTTAATCGATTCGTCTGAATCGCGCGAGTGTCACTGAAGATATGAAATTAATCAAAATTCAAAATCGCGGCCACCAGACGCCATATTGTACAAAATAAAAAAATAAAAGTCAACCAACTATGGCATGTGAGGTATCGTTGAATAGGTATTTAAAAATCATTATTAGGTTTCTTTGACCATTTTTCAGATAAAAGAGCCGTTTATGATTTATAACGATTCAAAGTTCCTTTACTAACCACGTAAAGTAGGTGCCTATCCACCCAGTAGTAAATCCGTTCGAATTAGCAACACAGGAAATAATCTAGACCAACGAGTCTTCAAGCAGGTCACAACGACTATAAAATAATAATAATGTTTTTCATAAATCTCAAACTTCAATCAAGTACGTACGCATGTGCAATGTAGTGTACCAGTAGCGTCATCTATCCGTTAACTTGAAGACTTTTAGTTTCGTTATTACATTTAAAGTGTCAATAGTGTTATTTACCTACTTAATACAGTAAAATATAACCTAATTGATTATAGGTACCAATTACACTAGTCAGTACTCAGCGCTCGTAAATAAATAAAATAGCTACCTAATACTCTTATGTAGTACCAGTAGCGCCATCTATCGGTTGACTTGAAGATTTTTAATAGGGTCAGGCTTATGTAGCGTTTTGAGCCGGGTTAGGTCTCTAGAGGGATTAATAATAAGTAATTTAGATCATCGCAAGCTACTTAATAATCCCCACGATAGCAACTCTCTCCATGAAATGACAAGATTGCGGAATTTACGGTCTTATAATCCCTAACTAAAAATAGTAAAATAAAATAAAGTTAATTAAAAAATACAAAAAACCCGACTGCGTAAAAAACTAAAAAGAAAAAACAAGACTACTTAGTTCAGTAGTAGCTAGGATTATGTTAAGTAATATTTACCGTCGCCATCAGATATATGGTAGCGAACAATGTGATCATAAATATCTGGACACGATCTTACTGTCAAGACGTTAGACTACATTCTCAGATATTTCTGATCATTCTTGCTTGCTCATATTACGTCTAATGGCGATCGTACCTACTGAGAAATGACACCATGGAAATAATTTCATGTTCGACACTAACATAAATCAAATATTGATTGCTATTGAGGAATCTAAAGATGCCTACAGTCGGGACCCATTTAAAATCTAGGTTAAAATGTTACAAACAAACGTCTTGACAGTAAGATCGTGTCCAGATATTTATGATCACATTGTTCGCTACCATATATCTGATGGCGACGGTAAATATTACTTAACATAATCCTAGCTACTACTGAACTAAGTAGTCTTGTTTTTTCTTTTTAGTTTTTTTTTAATTATTTTGGAAGCAGTTATACCTATATCCTACGTAATGTTTACCCTAGTGGTTTGACTTCGCCTCTCATGCAATGGGTCGGGGTTTCACATATCGACCCGCACCTCTGAGCAAGTAGATAATAATATGTTCAAAATTTAATTTATGCTTCCCATATGATTTTTTTCTGGTGGCCTGCCAATAACGTTAAAAAAAACCTTTTCTGTTAGGGAAATATCGTAAGGAAACCTTTAACTCAATATGAAGTCCCAAAGGGCCAATATGTGGGAATCATTATAGTCATATTGTAGCCTAGCTGTCTCGTGGCCTGTGCACAACGGTAGGATATGTAAAGTATTGTACTCGTATAGTGTAGTGGCAGCGGGTCCAGGTAGATTTGTAGTTCATCTCAGTGCCAAAACTACCTTTATACAAATCAAACTACTGATGTACTTACCTAACTTCTGAAATTTCAGAGTTAGGTAATGCAATTTAAGAGCTGTTCACATTTCCTGCTTACTTTAGCCACTGACTCATTTTCTAGGATTACAACATGAAATTCACTGTTAGTAATATTCGCATTAATCCACACCCATTTAATAATGAACTTATAATTGAATAATATGACTCGGTTGATCGCTGAGCATGAATTTCGCCGAGCCCGCCGAATAATGAATAATTTAAATGATTTTAGTCAAATTGAAATGGAATTTCGAAATGTTCGACGCTGATTTTTGTTCATTTTAGTTGGGCATAGATTAATTTCTCCTTCATTTCTGTATCAATGTATTTTCGTGTTCTGCTTTGAAGAGGTAAGCCTGGCAAAAAAGAGTTTGTTACGGTGACAGTTGGAACTATTTGAAAGTTGGTCAAGACATTGCTTGTTTCAGAAATCTTCTACATACCGAGCTGTTTGCATGTAACTTTAATTTTCTTCAAGTAATTTTGTTTGGTTTTCAAAGGCTTTTGCGAAATTATCATTTAAGATAAGTATCTAAATTGCGAAAGTGGCGACCTCATTTTTTTTAAACTCTTTTTTGCCAAGCTATACCTAATAACGGAAAGTCGTCATTTTTCGGTTGAAACGATTGTGTTTGAATGTATACAAGTCAAATACCCACAAATCTATGTCAGCCGAAAGACGTCCACTGCTGGACATAGGCCTCCCACTCACGCCGGTCTTGTGCTACTTGTTGAAATATACCTACTTAACATTTAATTGGTTATGAATTCTTATAGGGATTTAGACACACTGTTCGTTTTGGGTCGTACGGCAACATTCATCATAAAAGGTAGCACGTAAGTAGGTAATCTAGTTTGTATGCAAGTTCTCCAAATCCTACAACTTAGTGGCTTACATATAAAAAGATGAATTCAAAGACCTACGTTCCTAAATGCTATCAAAATCGTCCGTAATAATAAAAAATCTGCCAAAAGGATTCGTAATGAGATTTCCTTGTCGGCGGCATATTTCAGGAGTTACGATATTGAATGCCAAAAGCGGGCCACAAAATAAGATAAAAGAAGCCATCCGATTTTCTAGGATAGACGGGAATAAGATTTGTATATTTTGTATACAGAAAGCAATGCTTTTCCTGGTAAAAATGTGAAATTGTGTTTATTACTTACTTACCCGGGTTTTTGAAGGAATGTCAGAATCAGTGTTCAATGTTCTTCTGCATTCGCATATTTATTTTATTTTTTAACTAATAAATACCAATATATTCACCAAAGTGGTTATTACGACCCACTACCACAACAGCCTTTTTATGTCCCACTTCTGTGTCTTATCACGAAGGTCTACAGTCCTCAGGCAAGCCCATTGCAGTGCGGAATTCACAAAACATCATTGGATTACTTCGTAAACGCCTGCAGGTTATTAACGATCTCTAAATCTAAAATCTACTTCCCGTACAAAATGATAGATCACCTCAATTTTCTATCGGATACATACATATCACTTGACTAAAAGGAGCCTCGTCTAAGAGCCTACTTTATCATTATTCCTGCGACACTGACAGAGAAAAATATACCAGAGTACAATTGAATTTATATCGTTACCCTGGAACTTGGGACCCTAAGGTAAACACTGGAGCCGTAAAAATGTAATAAAGCTGTGAAGGTCCTGCCTTTTATTTATCTCGAAGCAGCAGAAATTGATGAAAAGTACAATAAAAAAAACCGCCTTCGAACTTCAGCAGCCTGCGACGTCGATACCAAGTTCACTAGAAAATTGTCATAGCAGTCTGTCGAAGCAAAAAACGGAACCCTTAAAAATCATCATGTCCGTTTGTCTGTCTGTCCGTCCGTCCTTATGCCACAGCCATTTTACTCGGAGACTATGGGTACCTGTATGCTAAAATTTGGGAGGTAGGTGAGTTCCATGCCGCTAAGAAATAATGCAGTACGATTTTGAGAGCAAAATTATGAAGAGTAGTCCTAATCCATTCTACATCCATACTAATATTATAAATGCGAAAGTAACTAACTGTCTGTCTGTTACCTCTTCACGCTTCAACAGCTTGACCGATTTGGATGAAATTTGGCATGGAGATAGTTGAAGACCCGGGAAAGGACATAGGCTACTTTTTATCCAGGAAAAATGCATAGTTTCCGCGGGAACGCGATAAACCTAATTCCACGCGGCCAAAGTCGCGGGCAGAAGCTAGTGTAATATAAAGTGAGACATGAAAAAACTGTTACTTATGAACTATGAAGTGAAAAAAAACTTAGGAAGGGCTCCAACAAGATGGCGCGACGACCTCGTGAAGGTCGCAGAGAACTGGGGCAAGCGAATATCACAGGACCAGTCTGAGTGCCGAAACTTGAGCTTCGGGGAGGGCTAGGCCCAGTGGATGTTTTCGGCTGAAATTATGATGGTGATGATGATGAGGACGGTATCTTGATGTGAACATTACTTGTTGATGTACTTTGGTACCGACATTATTTTAGTCTTTGGTAATTTTTTTGTTTGCTTTGACCGTGTTTCTTTCGTCGACGTCTCAAATATTTTGGACACATCGCTCGGAACCAGCAATCCATGGAACGACTCGTTGTCCAGGGACAAGTCCAGGGCAAGCGGTCTCGTGGCGGTCACCCACGCGTTGGACGGACCTGATAAAAGCTGCAACGCAAACATCAATAGTCCAATGTTACCGTAATGCCGAAGACCGCAACTAATGGAGACGCATCGCAAGGAGAGTTTCATCAGCAGATGCATCGTCATGAAACCACTACCACTCTGTCAAGAGTGAATGCAGGAGGAATTTCTATGGAGGATAAATTTCTTTGACAATCAGTAATATAATCACTAAAAAAATTAAATTACCTACTTTTTGAGGTTAAGGTAAAGTAAGTTTACGGCACCAATCATAGAAAAAGGCTCCAGAAATGGACACTCGAATTGGTTATCCATATTAAATATTATAAATGCGAAAGTAACTCTGTCTGTCTGTCTGTTTGTTACCTCTTCACGCTTCAATCGCTGGACCGATGTGGATGAAATTTGGTATAGAGATAGATGGAGTCTGGAAAAGGACATAGCCTACATTTTTCCCGGAAAAACGTATAGTTCCCGCGGGAATGCGATAACCGAATTCCACGCGGGCGGAGTCGCGGGCAGAAGCTAATTGATAATTAAATCAAACATTACCTGTCCATTACTGGACTTAAGTGTGACAAAGAATGGGGCGATCACATGTTTCCTCTGACGATGTACTTAATGCCAATTACAAATTCATATCAAAAACAGAAAACGTTCAGAAAATCACTCATGCAGCTTTAAATTTTTTAAATAAAAAAATAAAAATCGCCTTCAAACTCCGACAGACTGCGATGTCAATGTCAAGTTCACTATATGATTATCATTTCTTTGGGTCGGTTCACTTGACACCGACTTCGCAGTCTGTCGGAGTTTGTAGGCGGTTTTAATTTTTTTATTTTAATTTTTTTTTGGCTACAGTTTCCAAACATTACTATAGAAGTACGGTAACCCTGAAGTCCTCGAAATTGACACCAAAATCATCTACGTGCTAGCAAATTTCGAGGAGTTTCCTCATTTTGTCATGGATCCCATCATCAGACCTGAACCAAATTAATATGGGACCAACTTGGAAGTACCACCTTTCGAACAAAAAAAGAATCGTCGAAATCGGTTCACGTTTATTATTTATTTTTGTTGAACATACATAAAAAAAAAGATTCCGACGAATTGAGAACCTCTTTTTTTGAAGTCGGTTAAAAATGAATATTTTTAGGGTTCCGTACCTCAAAAGGAAAAAACGGAACCCTTATAGGATCACTTTGTTGTCCGTCTGTCCGTCCGTCCGTCCGTCTGTCAAGACCCTTTTTCTCAGGAACGCGTGGAGGTATGAAGCTGAAATTTATATCAATTACTCAGGTCTACTGTCCCTTGAAGCTGTGAAAAAATCAAACTTCTAAGCCAACGCAATCAAAAGATACAGCCGTTTATGCCGCAAATTTTCGACACTTGCAAGGGAATCAAAACCTACAGGGTGCTTCCCGTGAACTCAGAATCTTGAAATTTGGTACGAAGCAACGTCTTATAGCATAGATAAAGGAAAAATTACGAAAACCATAAATTTTTAGTTACATCACATAATAATTTTTTTTTTTATAATTTTAACCTTACTACCCATTTCCTCATAAACGCGTAGAGGTATTAAATTGAAATTCATACCAAATACTCAGGTCTATAATACCTTTAAGCTGTAACAAAATCAAACTTCTATGTCAACGCAATCAAAAGAAACAGCAATTTAAGCTGCATATTTTGAAACTCGCAAGTACTCGCAAGGGAATCAAAACCTAAAGGGTACTTCCAGTCGACCTAGAATCTTGAAATTTGGCATGAAGCAACGTTTTATAGCACACATAAAGGAAAAATTCCGAAAACCTTAAATTTTTAGTTACATTACAAAATATATATTTTTTAAGATCTTTGTCTTAAATTTATGCTACTCCATCTTTCCCCATTGTAATGTTATGAATTTCATTTTGCAATAAAAATACCATAGTTATGACTCGATTGTCGTAAAGAACGAACTTTGTAAACCTTACAGGTTTGTACGGAACCCTCGGTGCGCGAGTCCGACTCGCACTTGGCCGGTTTTTTTTAAATAAATGCAATAAACTTATGCAATTTCAAACGATGAAATTTGAGAAAAGCCGCAACTTTTCTTTGTGCGCAACCATGATACCGAAAGCAACAGTTTTATCCACGGATCTCTTTGTCCTTGAGAAAATAAGAGCAAATTAAGTTCTCGCCATATTTTCCATACTTATCGCGTTAACATGAAAATTACTCTAAATTCTACCTACTTACCGATCATTCTATCGCGCCAACAACTTCGGAGATCCCCACAGAGTATAATTTATATACTTCCAAAGTTTTTTTACCCTCGCAACTTGCGAACAAAGTTAACGAATATTCCCCAATTTGGGCAAAATTTCCAAGCAACAACGAAATTTTTAAATTAGCCTCAATATTGAATTCAATTACATAAAACCGTTTGTATTGGAGGGTTGTTCGCGCGTCGAGTGTCCCGTAGCGACTGAATTGAATCCGGGGAGGGTTTTCCCGATTTCCACAATTTCTGCGAGAGGCTTTTTGCGGATATTCTTTAGTACTACAGAGAGGAAACGGTTACGGTCACAGCGCCATCTATATTTGGAGAGTCGGCTTACTTGCGCAGCGACGCCTAGCGACATCTGCCGGAATTTCCCGAAACTACCGAGCGAGTTACCTTGCTGATACCGTAGTCCTACCAGTTCATGTTGTGTGAGTGTGTACCGCTTCGAGATAATAAGAGAGGTCGCTGGTGTCGCAATATAAGAGTGGGAAGATTCGAAACGTCTTTGAAACAGTGGATATCCACCACAATCACAACAGGCTATTACGGCCCACTGCTGGGCACAGGCCAGTCATCAGGAGAGGGTTTGGGCTATAGTCCCCACGCGGGCCCAATGCGGATTGGGGACTTCACACACATCCTTGGATTACTTCGCAGATTCGTGCAGGTTTCCTCACATTTTGCACATAAATAATTTCAGAGGTGCGAGCCGGATTCGAACCGTCGACTCTCTGCATGAGAGACGATAAGTCAAACCACTAGCTACCACGGCTTCACGGCACAGAGGATATGATAAGCTTGAAATGATTTGTAAGTTACCTACTTCATCTTCATCATCAACATTTCAGCCGAAAGACGTTCATTGCAGGACAAAGGCCTCGCCACTCAAACCGGTCCTGTTCTTATTTTGCTTTGCTTATGTATACCTACTATACCTACTTAATTTGCGACTAATGAAGAAATTGGGAAATGAACTAGAATCTTAACTGGCTAAAACTAGAATCTTCAGAACTTAACACTCCATCGACGGTTTAAGTTAAAGCAGCAAATAAAGTGGAAATCATGCTCTGGCATATCTAATCTATAATTTTGAAGGTAATTTTTTGATTTCTATTTTCCATTCGGCCATCAACATTAGCTTCATAGACAACATAGTCGAGAGTCTTAGCTATGATTGATGAATATTCCCGCGACTTCGTCCGTGTGGAATTCGGTAATAGCTAGCGTTCCCGTGGGAACTATGCGTTTTTTCGGGATGAAAAGTAGCCTATTTTGTTGCGACTACAGGATTTTTTTTTCAATATTTTTTTTTGTGTTCAGTGTCGTTTATATTTATAGTCCCTTCGACTTGATCGTTTCTTTTAATTTACAAGTTACAGACGCGACTTCTTCTACAGACTTATTATTAGTATAGAAGTCTGCCGTAGATCAGATCTTCTCAATGGACTGTACCTACGTAGACACGCTCCATTAATACCCCGGGAAACTAACATCTGTGGCCAGTTAATCTTAAAGAACGTCCGAAGTCCTCCTTAATTGCCTTTACTCCCCAACGAGTAACCATGAACTTACACACTATTAACGATAGCACCTTCCTTTAAATAAATCGAAAAAAGAGGACAAGTGCCTGGTAAAAACCTCCAACAATAGACTGTAAACAAGTAAAATATTAGCTGAAATTATTACGAAAAATATCACCCTTGCCATTCACAACAAATAGGTAAAGCCGAGTTCATCCGACTAAACCGTACAAGGTACATTAAAACAATGTATGAAAGAATTGTAGACCTCAAAATGCTGCGCAGAAAAATCTTCGACAGCAATTACTGTTCGGTTTCTTCTATCCAATCATTTTCTCTCAGTGAAAAAGTAAAGGGCCCCATGCTCTCGATTTTGACAATTATGATAACAATTTTTACTTTTTCGCAATCCTCTTGACAAGCTCTTCATTCAGATACCCATATTGTATTATCCAAGAAACTTTTTTTTTCGTGTTCCACTTCAGGTGGCTCCACCGTCCATCGGCCATTTTGTTTTTTACCCGACTGCGCACCGCAAAGGAGGGTTATGTGTTTACCTGTCTATGTATGTATGTATGTATGTATGTATGTATGTTTGTTCCTTTGTGGCACACTAGAGATCAAACGCGTGGGTCGATTTTAATGAATCATACGTCAATCGATTCGTCTGAATTGCGCGAGTGTCACTGAAGATATGAAGTTTATCAAAATTCAAAATGGCGGCTACCAGACGCCATATTGTACAAAATAAAAAAATAAAAGTCAACCAACTATGGCATGTGAGGTATCGTTGAATAGGTATTTAAAAATCATTATTAGGTTTCTTTGACCATTTTTCAGACAAAAGAACCGTTTATGATTTATAACGATTCAAAGTTCCTTTACTAACCACGTAAAGTAGGTACCTACCTATCCACCCAGTAGTACATCCGTTCGAATTAGCAACACAGGAAATAATCTAGACCAACGTGTCTTCAAGCAGGTCACGACGACTATAAAATACTTAATAATAATGTTTTTCATAAATCTCAAACTTCAATCAAGTACGTACGCATGTGCAATGTAGTGTACCAGTAGCGTCATCTATCCGTTGACTTGAAGACTTTTAGTTTCGTTATTACATTTAAAGTGTCAATAGTGTGTGTGATACAGTGAAATATAACCTAATTGATTATAGGTACCAATTAGGTACACTAGTCAGTACTCAGCGCTCGTAAATAAATAAATAAAATAGCTACCTAATACTCGTATGTAGTACCAGTAGCGCCATCTATCGGTTGACTTGAAGAATTTTAATAGGTTCAGGCTTATGTAGCGTTTTGAGCCGGGTTAGGTCTCTAGAGGGATTAATAATCAGTAATTTAGATCATCGCAAGCTACTTAATAATCCCCACGATAGCAACTCTCTCCATGAAATGACAAGATTGCGGAATTTACGGTCTTTTAATCCCTAACTAAAAATAATAAAATAAAAAAGTTAATTAAAAAAACCAAAAAACCCGACTGCGTAAAAACTAAAAAGAAAAAAACAAGACTACTTAGTTCAGTAGTAGCTAGGATTATGTTAAGTAATTGATTGCTATTGAGGAATCTAAAGATGCCTACAGTCGGGACCCATTTAAAATCTAGGTTAAAATGTTACAAATAATGGGTCCCGATAGTAGGCATCTTTAGATTCCTCAATAGCAATCAATTACTTAACATAATCCTAGCTACTACTGAACTAAGTAGTCTTGTTTTTTTCTTTTTAGTTTTTACGCAGTCGGGTTTTTTGGTTTTTTTAATTATTCATCTGACGATTCTAATGATACCTCAATCATGAAAATGGGTTCAGCCGTTTGGCCAAAACGTGATAATAAAGAAAATTATTACAAAACATAGACAGATCGATAGATCGATATATACGCACGAAAAACATTACCCTCCTAGACATTCGGGTAATTTTCATACAGGCTACCTAGGCGGACACATCAATTATCGCATTTAACACTAATTTCGGGTACGCTGATTTGTATGAAGGTTGCCATTCTAGGTTTACCTTACTTTTTATATGATTCTACCTACCTATCTCAAATAAGCCATAAGTAGAGAACAGACATTTGGTGGCAAGTAGAGGTGGGTATAGCAGTAATATTCCTGTTACCACTAAGTTTTCGTTTGAGAAAATTTGCAGTTTTTCAATGTGACCAGTAATTTTCTAAAAGACGCTTAAATACGTACGCCACATTAGATTTAGTGACTTCTCCTTGATATTCAAATTAGAGCGTTTTAAACTAACTAATGCGTTAAGGATGATACAGAAAAATATGACTATCAACACTTATCGACCTATTTTCTTTAGGTATTACATGAACTATTGAAACCCATGTTAGCACGGTTTCAAAAATTGGTAAAGCAGCAAATGATTAAGTAGACATTGATAATATATCTGTGTTTGGAAACTGATTAAACGAGTTTTAATTGTTAACCAGTGATTTTTATTTGCATATGTCATTATAAAGTTCCTCACTAGGTACCTACCCAAAGAAAGGTTATCTGAATGAGCCCTCTCTTCTAATATGACCGCATATTGCTTGTCTTTATTTTATATATTCTTTTCAAGTTCGGAATTAGATAAATGATAAATTGCCCGCCACCAAATGCCCTTCGAAAAGCGCACAAGGCAGTTTCAATAATTAAATTTGCCAACTTTTGAGGAAGTGGCACTGCATATCGTTTTACATTTTTTTACTTTAAGTTACTTGAAGACATTGTTAGATTTCGAAACGATGTCAATGGGAAGTCAAGAAAAACCGTCAATGAATATGAAACATTGTGTACTACATTTGATCAAACGTTATTTAAGATATTTTTTTGTTTAACAACATCTCTTTACTCTTACAAATCACGGCGTGGCACGCAAAATTGTACCTCGGTATCATTCTTAATTATTATTTTAAAAGTCAATCATCTCGAAAACAAACTGACCTCTACCTAATCCTTAAATCTCACCTGACCTTTGTGGCTATTTAGCGCTGCAGGATTATCCACCACTTACGAGACATATATAAAAACCTATGTACATAAAACAATAGGGATGACGACAGGGTGAAGAAATCGAATTCTAATTAGTCCGTCAGTCAGGTAATAAAAAATATTAGACACGTGTTTTTCGTTTTATCAAATTAACAAAGAATGACTTAGGGCCGGTTCCTATATCCACGTAACGCCTCGTTTTGCCTACGGACGGTTAAAATTTGACAGATTCTCTATGGAACAAATGTCAAAAATCAACCGTCCGTAGGCAAAACGAGGCGTTTCGTGGATATAGGGACCGGGCCTAAGTTAAAACGCATTAAAGTTGGAGAGTGGGGGCTGACTACGTCACCGTTAGGTATAAATCGTACCTAACCGTGACGTCACGCGACATTTCAACTCAATATATCTCCGTATAAGTTTGATTAGGTGAAAAAAGAAAAAAATACGTGTCCAATACTTTTCAATAATCTTCCTGATAGACTAAGGAAAAGACAGTTGTCGTCATCCCTATTTGCTCGATATGAGAAAATCACATCAGATCCTAACTTAAATAAAATTTAACGATTGCTACCTAGGTAAACTGTGTTTTTCAAGATCGATTAAAATGTTTTTCCAAACTTTGAAAGAAGTTTATTCAGCTGAATCTATGCAAACTTCTTCAAAGTACCTGCGCGACCGACCTTCAGCTAGGGTGAACATTGCAATTTTTCAGATATTCACGAAACCTATTTACATTTAACACATCGATCGATTTTTCACCCCCTTTAACCACTATGTCCCAAATTTCATCGAAATCATTAGCCGTTTACGAAATAGACAAACATTTCTTATTATTTTATAGTTCGTTGTAAATATTCAACCATAAATAACACACAGTATCAGATAATAATCCGAAGCATGTTTACTATATGGTTTTATATTTCGGCATTTAAAAAGCAATAAATAATAAAATAAAAATAAAGAGGGAAGAATACCTACTACGCGTCCATACAAAAAGAGAAAACGTTTTGCCACTTCTAAATATTTTGCAATCTCCATGATTTTTTCCTTGTTTTTTTAATTTGCAAGATTCAAAGTTCTTGAAAATTAAAAAAAGGAAACCCTATAAGCCTAGTATTTCATTGTGTCAATAACATACTAAAAAATCATTGAGATTGGTAAATATTTAGAAGTGGCAAAACGTTTTCTCTTTTTGTAATTTTTGTACGGACGAGTACTATTGTTTTATTAATACTGAGCGAAACAAAAATAAATTAGGTAAACCAACGGATTCAGGCAACTACCCACATGATGTAGATTGGAATATAATGCAACCACCGAGCTGATCTGATGATGGAGCTTGGAGGTGGGCACGGAAAACACAAAGCGTTCCTTTAGTTTTTATACTTTACCTATAATTAGGTAATAAAAAATGAAAAAACCTTTGTAAAATAGGTTTTTAGATAACGTAATTTCCAAGGTTTATAGACAATAAAGAGTTTTACATAGTACATACATACATAATTTATTTGATAAAAGACTTCTATTCTGATTCATAATATTGTGTTCATGCTACGCCTCGTAGCGTAGGCGCCTACGCCGCTCCGTTAGTTTTCCCGAAAACTGGCCCGGGACACGTGCTACGCGCTACGAATTTGCTACGCCGGGTTATCCTGATTCACCTGAGTACCGAATTTGTTTTATTTTTTAAGTATCTCAGCAACAGTAGGATTGCACAAAACAATCGTCATTTTCTAGGCATGGGTACCTGTGAAATTGATTCTGCACGGTGTATGTCGTGTCGTGGAAATCGACGACGTTGTAAATATTTTTTATATTTCCCTGCCTACCCCGACGGCAAACGGGCGTTAGTTTAATATGTATGTAATGTACGACGTCGCATCGTGAAAGGATAATATTCTCTAATAGCATTTATTGGGGTTTTATACTGCTGTAAAAAATATATACCAATCCTTACATTTTTTTTTGTAAAATTAAATGTACTTCAAATGCTTTTTTCATGAATATTCCAGTATTTATGAAATATTTGTATTGCCAATATTTCCGTCTATATCCATTTTAATATTATAAATGCGAAAGTAACACCGTCTGTCTGTCTGTCTGTCTGTTACCTCTTCTCGCTCCAACCGCTGGACCGATTGAGATGACATTTGGCATGGAGATAGTTGGGGTCCCGGGAAAGGACATAGGGTACTTTTCATCCCGGAAAAACGCGTAGCTCCCACGGGAGCGCGACAACCGAATTCCACGCGGGCGAAGACGCGGGCAGAAGCTATAGTTACCTATAAATTGCAATTTTTTTGTATCACTACAATAATTAAACATAAAAGGTACTTTCAAACAAAACTCGATTACAATTTTTATAAACTTCTCATTACTGTAATGTTCTCATTATTTTAGTTACCCCAGTTAGTAAAGCCGCTTGCGCATTGTATAGTTAGTAGTCAAATCGACGCGTGCGCCGCGGCCGCTGGCCGTGCGAGACCTAAAGTGTGAAAAGAATTTCGGGCTATAAATTTAATGAGCGTAGGCGAGCGACCACGCGTAGTGTTGCCATCACTTGAAATGAAAAAGCCTAACTGCGCTATATGAAGCTATTTTAGCTATTCATGTTTTGAACAAAAGGTTGTACAGTTGTTACAGGCGTTCAATAGCCTGACATCGTCGGAAAAAAAAACAAATGCTTGACTCAATGACTCAATGTGGTGATTAAAAAACTGCCCCTTAATAGCTGACCTTGTTTTTTTTAAATTTAGGTATGGAGAAACTGTATTTTTACACCCAGGTTATACCTACCTACTATTCCTTGAGAATTTTATGGAATTATGTATCCTTACGTCTTTTTTTGAGAGAATTGCATGCAATGTGTTACATTTACAAAGAGCCTAGCAAAAGCCAGACAGGCCGCACACCACGAATTGGCTGGTCATGCATGACCCAAAAAAAAAGAAAAACTATCCGGCTATAACTGGATGGCAACCCTACACGCGACGCCGCTCTGTCAGCGCCTTCCGTCCCGTCGAACGCCGCACGCCGAGCGCCGAGCGAGCGCCGAACGCCGAGCGCCGGGACCCCGCGAACGCCCGGTCGCCGCCGCCAGTTCAGTGTACGTGCGACCGCTCGCGGCCGAGGACACCCGCCGCGCCACGCGCCTCACTCAGCTTATTACGCAGTAGCGACCACCGCCGACCGCGTGGACACTTCCCAACGAACTTTAAGTGTGCGCCACCCATAAACAACCCCCCAAACAGTGTTCGAACAAATCAAATATCCAGTGACTATTCCAGACAGTGCGAAAAAGTTTCGTTAAAGTGCCCATCGAACTCGGAAGGACGCCTCAATTTGCGCAGCTAAATATTGGACCCGGTGACGATCGTAGGCGACACGAAACGCTTACAAGCCACGTTACAAGGTTATCGCGCCTAGCCAGTGATGAATTGGAAAATCGGCGTATAGTCGCTCACGTGGTCGCCCCGCCCCCGCCGCCGCGCTTATATTTAGCGAAAATCACCTCTCGGGAGCGGGCCGAGCGCGTACGTCGCTGTTTATGAACGTTAGCGAGATACCACATGTTATTGGCTTCGAATAACAGTCGATAAGGAGAGGAGATAACCTCTGGGGTTTGGATAGCTTGAATCTGTGCGCGCTGTGATGGACTGGTAGCGAGTGGAGTGAGCAAGGACTGCTGAGGCAGTTTTTTGTCCGCAGCGATGTCTCTGCAGGCGGGTGGGAGCTATGGGAACCTGTGGTCTTCGCAGACGGGGCTGCAGGAGTTGGAGGGCGGGCTGGGCGAACTGGAACCTCTAGGAGAGCTGGCGGAGGCAGGCTTCGAGCCGCAGCCGCGCGCGCGCTCCAACACGTGGCCTCTGCCGCGCCCCGACAACTACGTCGACCCCGCCGACGACGCTGGCTCCAAGAAGAGCTCTAACCAAAACCTCTCCGGTAACTCACCTCACTTTACTCTCTTTAGTCCGACACGAACGCGTAGATCCAATAACAAAACAAACACCAAAGAAATAGCTTATTAGCTATGTAACTGATAAAAGGAATAAAGTCATCACAACATGTTTACAAGCTTTGCTATTGTGTAGCGAAATGATAAAACCGGTTTGGAGGCAGTAATCAAATTGCGTTTCAGAATGCGATCGCGAAACTGACCGATACACCTACGTGTCGTATTAGTTGATGTCAACGTTATGTATACCTATATATACCCGTATAGCTGACACTTAAAACAGTTGTTAAATAAATTATCTGTTCAACTTGAAACGTTCGTCTACCCTCAACAGCTGAAAGGTAAACAATAACAAACGCGTAAACGTAACCACAATAATACGAAATAAAGTGGACAACGGTAAAAGAAATCATGGTCCAAAGTTTCAACGTAGGTGCCTTCGTAGCTAGTAATTCTAAAAGAAAAGGAAAATCTTACTTAATTAATGCTTGACCATACTTCATGAATCTGAAAACAAAACGATATTTTAAATGACTATAGATTTTTTATTGCCTATTTTTATAACGCTAAATATGACAAGGTTTGATCGTTCATAAATGAAACTGATGATAATATACCCTTGAAAATATGAAGTTTAAATAGAATGTATTGTACAAATTTGTAAGCTATTCTAAAATACTGGAATTTTCAGTTAAAAGGGTTAGAATTAAGAATTTAAGTTCAAATAACTTCTTCTTCAATCTTCAGTGGGGACATCATGAATCCCATACTCTTTATTTTTCATACTTTATCTGTTCTTGATAACAATCGATGTTAATGCATTGATAAGTCATTTATTTAATATTTGGATTCACAGCACAGGGTTATTGTCCCTCTTGATTTAATGGAAACATACTTTTTCTCCATTACGCGTTGTCTTTGGGATTCCAAGGCAATCTTGCGAAAAATCTTTGATTTCATGCCAACTACTTACCTACATATACTTTGAAGGTTTGACAGCTCCTATGAATCTGATTATTTAACTTCATGAACAATCTTGTGTAGATTTTTTTTATACCTATATAAGGGCTGATTTTTCAATCGTAGATTGAATTGGTTCCGAAACAAATTCATTTTTTGTATGGATTTTTCGACTTATTTTTATCAGACGATTGAAAAATCAGCCCTTAATCAACTTATTTCTAAACAAAGGCTTTGCACAAATGTAACAAATAAGCAGTAAACGAATTTAAGCACCTTTAATATACCTAATCAATGCACGACGAAAACGAATAAATTTTTATGTGAGAGATAAAACCCATTTCTATCAAACCTTAATTTGAATATTATTTTTGATAAAACATAACCGCGTGTAACATATCGTTGTCTACTTGTCAAGCTCCACTAACTAATACAAGCATTCCTTAGTTTGGAGCTAGGTCAATATTTGTGAAATGTCCCAAGATATTTATTGTAGTGACTATGAGAATGAATCACAAACCTTTGTGAAAATTGTGACCATAGCAAGACTACGCTTTTACGTCCTGTCCTAGTTCAGGGAGTCTTACAATTATCCAAAAGGGATGACGACAACTTTTTTTTCCTTAGTCTACCAGGAAGATTATTGAAAAGTATTGGACACGTATTTTTTTCTTTTTTCACGTAATCAAACTTATACGGAGCTATATTGAGTTGAAATGTCGCGCTCGCGTGACGTCACGGTTAGGTACGATTTATACCTAACGGTGACGTAGTTAGCCCCCACTCTCCAACTTTAATGCGTTTTAACTTAGTCATTCTTTGTTAATTTGATAAAACGAAAAATACGTGTTTAATATTTTTTTATTACCTGACTGACGGACTAATTAGAATTTCGCTTTCTTCACCCTGTCGTCATCCCTATTCTAAAACGATTCAGAAGAGCATTTCCATGTCTTTGTCTACAACGCACGATGTGACACTTAATGCCGTTGATAAAGAGTTGGAATTCATCCATTTGGATTGTAAAGTAAAACCGTCGATTTCTTCTTCAGGTGCTCCCCCACTGCCGACAGCGGTCGGGAAGAAGAATTCCTCCCGTCGCAATGCGTGGGGCAACCTCTCTTACGCTGATCTCATTACTCAAGCCATCACCTCGGCCCCGGACAAACGGCTCACGCTGTCCCAGATTTACGAGTGGATGGTCCAAAACGTGCCATATTTTAAGGATAAGGGGGATAGCAACTCTTCTGCGGGATGGAAGGTAAGGATAGCCCTTAAGTCTTGTAGAATATTTCTGCGTCTACACAATGGAAGCTGCATAGACCGCACCGAGATGTAAAAAAATATATCTTTGAACCCAGGTACCATCAGGTTTAGGTGCGTGGCAAATGGAATGACCATGTGTCATATTGGTAATAATTCTTAATGGGTACAAAGCTAATATGGCACCCTAATCGGTCTTATATTTATAGCTCCCTTCAAAAGTTTCCGAGTCATATCAGCCATATGACTGCCAGTATTGATAAAGGCATTATCGTCATATTCTTATCAGCTCAGCGTTTGACCTTATAACGTGGAGATATAAACTATAGCTCACGACGACGTATCTCTTTGGTTTGCAGTAAATAGACATTAACGATTGTAATGGATTTGAACTTAAGGAAAAATAATTAAATGAAATGCGTCAACCATTTTATTCTTCTAATTAGTGAATATGTGTGTAGGTACTACGTATTCACGTAGAGTACGTAGACGAAACTGCGCGTCAAAAACTAATTCACAAAGTATCTAAGAGCTTCTGGAAGTATAAATATTACACCTAGCTATTCATTCTCAGAAGCGCCACGCGTTTGGTCAAACTGCGCAGTGCCACACGTTATCTCCACACCTCGGTCGATATAAAAAGATAAAAAAACGACCGCTTCTTCAGGGCGCAATCCACTGCGTTACGTAGGCCCGCTCGATGCGAGAGACCCAGAGAAGCGGCGATGGAATCATAAAAATAATGAGCTGAATTGGGCATCGATTAGACAATCGGTCACATGATACGGGGGCGACGCGCCCTCGCTCGCTTGATAAAATTTGATACAATTCTTTGGTGATCTAGAACTAGATCTTGCGCATTAGAAATAAAAGCTACTCTTTAATATCCATTCTATTTTGAGAGCTTCTTTGTCGATTGTGGAAGATTACTAAGTACAATATTATACATAAATAACCTTACGGAATTCTTAGGTACCGTAATTAAAACTTAATTCACTATTGCAGTGTTCCTTAACCAGTAGTCCACGACCCCCAGGGTTCTGCGAACATGTGTAAGAGGGTCCGCGGTCTCATATATGGATCATTGAAATCGAAATTCATTACTGTATTTTTAATGAGGGCGTCCGCGACACTGTTTGATTTTCTAGGAGGTCTGGGGACCAAAAAAGATTGAGAAACGCTGCAACGATATTGTATTCATAACTTTAACCAAAATTACAATAATAATTAGTTCTCAAGAGAATGTAAAAAAGAGATTCATGAGTAAATTCGACTTTGATTCGATTTCACTTTCGGACCGCATGCAAAATTATAGGTAAAAGCCGAAGATTCATAATTTATTTTGGAGTTTCTAACATCGGATTCAGTGTAAATTACCTTTTAGTATCTAGGTAATAAGAAAGCAAATATTATATCAAGTAATAGTACCTAAACCTAATACAATGAATGACAAATTCAAAGTCGCATAATAATCAGATGACGGTGCCATGACGTCGGTTGTACCTCGGCTGCATCTGCCAAGGTCAGCGTCTCTTCCAAAACGACAAAAGAAAATTATTTCAAACTCTTGAATCTTGAACTTTGTTCCAACAAAAATAAGGAATAAGAATGTTAAATGATACTTAGTACTGTTTTTGCAACACACTTAACGTTACAAGATCCAATATAGCACGAATATCACATAGCGATGATTCTTATGCTGTTACTATTAGAATTGTATGGGAAATGCATGCTTCGTTGAATATCAGTGGACTGAAGATGAACGTGTAAGCAAACTACAAGTAATTTTCTACATCACACAGCGTATTGATGCAGATATCGGTTTATCGTGAACTCTTTACAAAACCTGTTATTTTTTAGTTCGTACTCCTAAGTCCTACGTAATACAGTGCAATAGTTTGAGTATCGTACGCCCTAATGGGTTTTATACCTATCTGCTTCAAACGAATTTGCCCCACTTTTCTCCACATTACTTGTAGTAAATGTTTTAATTAATACATGTAATTTAAACCCGCTAGTTTGTTTTGGTGGCATCTTCTTGCACGTTTAGAACCTGTTCCCGACATTGGAGAAGCCTGAAATTTGATAGGGACTTGTGAAAAGACTCGTGTAACAGTGCGCGAGCATATGGTAACCGTAACCCTGACTTTACGGTGCGAGATCTCTAAGATGTAGCAGAAAAAAATGTAGTTTCATTTGGGTAAACTTTATAAAATAAAATTGACCTTATTAGTCCTAAAATCTGATTAAATTGATATTTTAGGGTTAAAGTAATACATAGATTAATACGTTCAATGACAATATTATAAAACATGATCTACCTAGGTGATGCTAATTCTTCAATTGCCTTTTTTACAACTTTTAACTGATTTCACGATCTTTTCTGTAAAGTATTTACATCCTTGCTATACCTACTTACATCTTACCATTTTACTGTTCTTTACTTACCCACTTACAATTCTTCACAAGCATCAGCCACGCGGCTTGCCGAAAATTTGATTCAATGATACAACTAGTCTGTTCACGTACGTTTCCACAGATTCAAAAGTCTGGACTTAGAATAAACGAAAACAGTTTATCACTTCATGGTATGAAGATTCGCTAAGTCTGTGTTAGCACCACCTCGAACTCGGTGACCTTCGAAGGCCTACCCGTGGCAGCGATTAATGTTTACGCATACAATGCCCATTCAGTCGTGAACATGCTGCACAGTTTCAAACTTTACGTCGCAAGTAATACAGACGAAAACATAACTGAAATAGTTGCTGTCATTGTGGGTTTACTTAATTAGCAAATCGGGAGTGTTGCGTCTCGCTCGCGCTAATTGAAACACTCGTTGTCAGAGCGGAATGGGTAGTTTACACGTGTGTTCAGCGTCTTTCACCGTAGATTACTGTTGCGGAAGTTAATGAGACCTGTAATGCCATCTTAGATTTTAACACCGAAGGAATTAGAAGCTTAAATTGTAAGTAACTGATTTTTATTGATCGTCGAACATTGCTGATGGCTCTCGCTTTGTCGTAGATTTGTTTGGGTAATGAGTTTTATGGTATCCAAGAAGGTCTTGACAAAAGGATTTAGTGTTTTAGCCAGAAATTAGTAAATAAAATACCATTTATAAAATCTTCGGTTACAAAGCCGGATGCTAGATTGGAACCCGTAATCTTTAACATCGTAGGTCTACTAGCAGCTGATTCTATCCGGTCGTCAATTTTCTACATTGTTCTGTAAACCATCCTGTATTTACGCAGTCAAATCCGTTAACGCGAGAGCTGTAAAATCCTTATTGCCGTATCGATGTCGCGAACCCGGTGAATAGCAAATGGCGGCTACCGTTACGTGGACCGTTACCACGCCGACGATCTCGCAGGTCCTTGTTAGGAAAATGTTGACGAGACCTGGTTATGTCAGAGATCCTAACACACGGAAGGCAGAGATCGGTAATATTTTTGGACAGTAGGTATGTTTCACTCGCTAGGTTATTGAAATTTTTCACAAGCTAAACCGCGACTTCGCACGCGTGGAATTCTGTTATCGCGTTCCCGGGGTAGGTAACTATGTTTTTCCAGGATAAAAAGCACCTGTATGTTGCCCCGTGTTATAATATCCCCATACTATATTTTGTGGAAATCCGACCAGGTAGTTTTCGAGTTAAACCCGGACACATACATCCATACGGTCACGCGGCTTCTATACATACTTTATTTTTAGGTAAGTACCTAAAGAAAACCCGCCATAATGTATGTATGTCATCGATATACACATAAATCAACGGTGAAATGCAACAATAGATACATTACTTTAAATATAATGATAAAAGCGGAATGCGTGCACATAAAGGTTAATGTTCAATGTCATCGCAAATGTGAATGAGCACTTGTCTACCTGTAATATTTATGTACTTACATAATTACATGTCGGAGAATAACCTTCGGTGCCCGATATTTTTAATTAGATTTATCAATCAGTGCGCACGCCCGGCGCAGGCGACGACCGAGGGCTACTCTGAAGTCACAAAGTCCCCTCACCCCGGGGAACCCTGATCGTCGCTCTACTGACTGACAGTTCATGATATGACGTCACTCCAATTTGACAGCCAGGCAGGGATGCCAGTACTCGTTTAGTGTGGCCAGATTAATTAAATCATAAATACTCTGATACGGCCATACTGACAATCAACGCGCTCTCGCGTTGATTTCATTAATCAAAATAAGTCTCCACACATAAAAATGATATGAGTCAAATTCGTCTGAGCGTTCTTCGTCATAATTTAGATTCCCGGAATAGCTCAATATAACTGATCATTTTTCTTGACCTTTAAACCAAATAACAGTACATAAACAGTACCATAATCCAAATCTAGTAAACATAATTTTAACTCCAATGAGTAAGTATAAAGCAGCCTCTTTCATTTTTATCGTATAAAGATTGAATAACAAAACATTGTACTTTCATTTTATGAATTTCATTGCTTTATTTCGGTGCAATAAATGAGATTTTTGATGATGTCAGCAAACAGCATTTAGCAATTGAAAATGGTAAAGCGTTGTTGCTTTCAACCATATCTTTCTCAGGAACAAATTGTAACATGGATGTCTAAAAATGTATCCATATCATAAAGGCAACACGTAAGTGTTTTGGTAAACCTTTTTTATTACCATTATTATCATATCATTGTTTCCTTTTTTTTTTCGACGCTTATCATTCTTAGGTAAACCGTAACAGTTTATAACAATAACTTGTACATGAAAATAGACAAGTAATCACACATCATACCGAGGTAAAGCGTCCTAGCTTTCAACCGCAATTGGTACAATAACAATTAATCTGTTAGCATGTGAGGTAGGTAAAGCTTCTTAGATTTCAACATAATCTGATCATTGGCATAAATTACACTTCTGAACAATATACTGGAAAAACGTCCAGAATCTTCAGTAGCTTTTATTAATTTTTCACTGGCAAAGCGTCCAGAGCTTTCAACCAATTATCCATGGCACATGGTCCGGGCAAAGCGTACAGAGCATTTAGCCAATAATATGAGAACTCGTAGATCCGGCAAAGCGTACAAAGCTTTCAGCCAACTATACACGATAGGAAAGCGTCGTAGTTTTCAGCCAATCGTAAAAGGCAAAGCGTCGTAGCTTTCAGCCAATCGTATAAGGCAAAGCGTCATAGCTTTCAACCAATAATACACGATAGCAAAGCGTCGTAGCTTTCAGCGAATCGTATAAGGCAAAGCGTCATAGCTTTCAACCAATAATACACGATAGCAAAGCGTCGTAGCTTTCAGCTAATCGTACAAGGCAAAGCGTCATAGCTTTCAACCAATAATACACGATAGCAAAGCGTCGTAGCTTTCAGCTAATCGTACAAGGCAAAGCGTCATAGTTTTCAACCAATAATACACGATAGCAAAGCGTCGTAGCTTTCAGCGAATCGTATAAGGCAAAGCGTCATAGCTTTCAACCAATAATACACGATAGCAAAGCGTCGTAGCTTTCAGCTAATCGTACAAGGCAAAGTAATTGTCAACCGTAACCAATCAAAGCCAAATATTGAAATTGTTTGTTCAATAAACCGATCACATCGATCCGGATGTATCCACTCATACTTTCTAGTTATAAAATAACGAGGGTTTCAAAAGGAGCTAATGGTGAGACGAAGCGCCACATACCATTTACAAAATTATCTTGTAATTTTAATTTTGAGTCTTATTTTCACTTCCTCTTTTATTATTTTGTGACCATTAAACTAAGCAGTAAACGGTTCGCGTAACTATGAAATGTTACTCTTCAAATTCCGACAACACATCCATTATTCAAATACCAGATGAGTCATCATATAAATTCATTGAATCTTAAGAGTTGTAAGGTGAGCACACTTGTTCCCAAAACACTACAACAAAGGCGCTAGTGTTTATCACTAACAACTTGAACAAGCGACGAGAAGTATTTCTTTTATAAAATAGCGTGCGGACTTAAACACCTCTTCTTTATTTTATTTTTTTAATTTAAATATTCCCTTCCGACTTCCATAAAGATAGCCTTTATTTGATCTTCACTCATATGCCTTCATTATTTATCAATGTATGAAAATATTGTAACAGGGTACAACGGTAGTGATCAATAACTAACTCATAAGAATACAAGATAAACAATCGCATTCTCGCAATATAACGCTGCAACTAAGTTGTAGCTCATAATCAAAATAGAACTCAACAGCCTATACGTAGCATGAAATGATACACTTTTATAAACCAAAAAGTGCGTACTTGGTATGTTACAAAGTAACCGAAGTAGTTGTTGAAACACAGTACCTGTGTGATCAAGAGCGGGAAGTAATTAAATTCATTTGGTCTTTAATAAACATTGAGGATTATATCTGGCAGTTCATTACGATGTAAGTCATCCTTTATTTAAGTGGTAAAACAAATGATGTTAGATACTAGGTTCCATCTCATTAAAACATTCAACAGTCAAAATTACATGTACGTTATAGATTCCTTTAGCTCTTTCCAATAAAATCTGGATTTGTTATATCCTGATGACAATGACTTCATAGTCACAATCTATCGTACCATGTTCTGAATCAAAATTCTGGATTCCTCAAAACAAATAAATTCAAGATTTATTTTCATCGAAAGATGATTTTAAGCTGAAGACCGCTCGTCCGTCCTTTACTTTATTTTTATCCGAGATTCAGTTATCATTGTTACTTGGGTGCAAGGTATAGTAGGTTCACCTTTATGGTCTAGATGTCAGTAATTTTATTTTTACTCAAGTTCTTTGTCTATCTAACACAGCCAAAACAACACCAATTCTTTTTCTCAACTTTTCATTTTGGAAATCATGACGCATTCGAAAAATGAAGATTATGATCAATAAATAGCTAAACCCTACGCTTAAACCATTCAGCGCTGAGAATCAAAAACTTTCAATTTAGTTTATTGACAATTTTTTGTTCATAACCATGTAGCATGTAGTAGGAAGCAAATCCCGCAGCCGTAAAATAAAGCCGAAATAATTCATTCATCCAATATTATTAATCAATATTTCATTTTTTTTTTTTTTTCGTAAGGAACAAAGATCAAACATCGTGTAGCACAGGTAAGAGTTCCAATCTCGACAAAACTTAATTACTTACATACCATTACTTTTTCTATTTTCTTTTTAACAGGCAGATATTAAAAGATGTTTGAATCACTGTGCCGATTAACAAATGTCACATTTTGAATTTCAGCAAGTGCCTTCATCAATTTGTTATTACTACACATAGTTCCCGTGTAAAATAATCTTAGGCGTCTTACCGACCAACAAGGTTGAACGATAGCGTTAATTTATTGTTAAATTTGGCACTTGAGACACTTGACAGTGTGTGCGACCCGTCGGAGTCGCATGCTTAGTTTTGAGCGGGTGTAACTCGAAACTCTAAATTAAGATAAACAGTGTTTTCGTTATAACAGCGGCGCGAACTATGCCCCTTTTTTTTACCGGTTGTAATGAGACACAAAAGACGGCGCATCAAACAACATCAAATTATCAAAATTTTATTCCTTAGGGCCGTACCGTATGGCACACATTCAAATACGTCAAACAGCGCTCAATAACAGCGCACACTAAAATCAACCGGAAATTGAATACAAAATTCAAAACGCACCTGAATATCGGGTATACTACCGATACCTGAGATCACAACCGTGATCTTATCCTGCTGCATCAGCTCAGCTACCTCCGGCTGGATCAATGAGCACTAACTTGTTTGCTTGCTTGTCAACAAATTTCATCATATCACGATATGAATCGAAAAGAAATTTCAAGCCCGTCTTAATATTTTCAAAAATAATTAAGACTGCACACATTTAAATCAATAAAACTAAATTTTCTTTTCTAGTAAAGTGGTAACGCGGTTGTCGCATTTGTAATAAACACGACACGATATAGATCGTAACACAATAGACGGGATAAGTGGAAACTATCCCACCGCTGCTGTCGGAGAATAACCTTCGGTGCCCGATATTTTTAATTAGATTTATCAATCAGTGCGCACGCCCGGCGCAGGCGACGACCGAGGGCTACTCTGAAGTCACAAAGTCCCCTCACCCCGGGGAACCCTGATCGTCGCTCTACTGACTGACAGTTCATGATATGACGTCACTCCAATTTGACAGCCAGGCAGGGATGCCAGTACTCGTTTAGTGTGGCCAGATTAATTAAATCATAAATACTCTGATATACATATTGTGTCATAAAATTTACATTAAGTACCCACATTGCCACTGTTACCTAGTACGTAGTGTTGCTATGCAATGCATTTGAAGTTGAGCTGAAAACAATTAGCTGAATTAACTTTCCAGTCATGAATGGGCGGCGCAAGCGCATATCGCGCGCCACTGTGCAAATACCTCGTTATCAACTAAGATGGCCGCCAACTAAATCAATGTAACCTCAATAATGACTTATTAAGAAAGGTCTCGTGTGGAAATTTCCAGCGATTACAAGACGATAAAGGGCCAAACAATATTAAATATGATTAATGTACGACGATTTCAACTCTCGCGATGATTAAGGCGATTATCGTTCAAATCGAAGCGAGTTTTGTAAACCTGCATCTCATTTTAATCTTATGTTTTCAATGTATTACTTAATCAAGCTAGCCATGTAAGTACCTAGATACATAGTGCAAATTATTATTATAACTGTCAAATGCAATTCATTTAGTAGTGATCTACCGACTGTTTAATATTTGGACATCTGTACATATTTTCGACGTGATAATATAAAATGATGAACGCCGGCTGCGCCCACGAAAAGACATGACGCAATAGTAGCGTTTTAGTGTTACGTGACGTTATCACGTAAGGTGCATTGGGGTGATTCCGAATTTGGTTATATTCCGAACAACCAAAAATTCTACCAAAGGCAATATTGGCATCGATTACTTAGGCGCCATATTTATGTGGCTTGCGGCCTCAAGTTGAAATTTGTCGCTAGCGGCATTCGGGCGAGTGCAGTGACAGTTTTTGTGCCAAAGGAGGATTTTGCGCCATATTTACCAAGTCGTAATAACCCCAACATAGTTCGAAATATACCCGAGTGAAAAAAAAATGTGCTTATTTTTTTACATATTTATATAAAATGTTATTAAATGTATAACATGAAGCTATATATTCACCCTAAGAGGCCATTATCTTAACTTAATATCAGTAAAATTAATTTTAAGATAACATTTAGCAATCTTTTATAAATTACTAAAAACTAACACCACTTATCACCTCACCGAAAATCGTATCGGAATAGCCCCAATGCACCTTATAAAATTATCGTCCGTAATCCGGCTTTAAAGACAGCCAATTTTTTTACTCTATAGTACATTGTACAATCAAAACTAATTCAAAATACAACGGAATTAATATCATGTACTAAATGTAGATACTGGAAAACGATTTAGCTGTTGTTCATTTCATGTGGTGGCAAAGGTAGAAAGATTGACCGATCAGCAGCAAAACGGATCGATATTGCGCGTAATCCGAGCATATTATACCGGTTAATTACTGTATACAAATGCGCTTGCGCTTAGGTATGCGAATACGACACGAGTCGTAACACGTGCCCGATCGAAAGAAAGAATCGCGCGACATTATCACGTGTACGATGTTTGAGAATTTTTGAAGGTCAGCTCTGTGACTGATATGTGTATTGCAACGAAATACGATACGATAGTTAATGTTCGGTAATACAAAATTAGTTCTAAGTATCATCATCATCATCATCATCATCATCATCATCATCATCATCATCATCAACAGCCCATAGTAGTCCACTGCTGGACGTAAGCCTTACCCAATGCACGAAAATGAGCTCTGTCCAAGGCGTGCCGCATCCAATCTACACCGGCCACCTTGCGCAAATCGTCACTCCACCTGGCAACAGGGCGCCCTACACTTCGTTTGCCTTGTCGTGGTCTCCACTCAAGAACGCGTTTACGTTCTAAGTATGTAAAAACAGAATTTCCATTTGGAACAACGCGATCGGTTGCTTCTCGAAAACGTATCAATTTGGTAAAAACTCAAATTAAAGCATCAATGTATATGTCTGGTACAAAACAAATTGCCTTTGATCATATTGGATGGCAACAGGCCTTGGTACTGTGTATTTAAAAGATATCAGAATATATTTTAATTAAATAGGTAACTGACTGACGGTTTCTTATCTGGTGTGCACGGATCAGATGTTTGAATTAACAATGTTAAAGTTTTGACATACCTATGCCTTTTCAGTGCGGGATTTTATATCGCGGATGTATATCATTGGCTAATAACCATACTGATATTGATATTATAAATGTGAAAGTGTGTTTGTTTGTCTATCCTTCACGTCGAAACGACTGGATGGATTTGAATTAAAATTGATATAGAGATAGTTTCAGACCCTGGGAATAATATAGGATACTTTTCATCCTGAAATTTTCACGGCAACGGGTTTACTACGGGTTAGATCAGTTTTTTCAATACTCCTATAACTAATAACCATCTATATGTGTAGTATCATCGGGTAACGCTGGAAGAAGTCACGCGCAACGGCTAGTATTTACACATATGCATGGTCTAGAAAAAATAAACCTATCAAAAGTCAAAATACCAGAGGACGAAGATATTTTCTCTTATTTACTTGAAACGAAAGTATTTAACAATGTAGTGAGTGGTAGTGAGTTATTTTATTATATCTGAGAATGAGGATAGTATATTAATATTTGAAGAATTTAATCTTAATAATGACCGGTCGCAGTCGCTTCGTTCTAGAATAAATGACGGCGAATATAATTGGTTTTGGATAATTGGTAGGTACATCACTAATATACCACCCTTATAGCATTTCCAGGACAGCATTTCATTTCAAATAATCGACTGGGATTTTATAAAAGGTACACAAGTAAATTGAGATCAATATGAAATTATGAATTATTCTAATAGAAGAAAATGACAATCTATGTACAATGAATTAAATTAATACTTAATAGCATTCTCGGAAAACTTCGGACTTTTTTTTCGCAATAAAGAGCCGCTGTACCTACTTCGTGAAGTTCTTCAAATGATAGGTACAGTTGTTAGGTAGGAATTTATGCGATAATCTAACTTAACCTACTAAATTTGTATATTGGAATTGTAATTAATAATTTAAATAAATATTGAATACGACTACGTAGCCTAGTGGTAGCCTAGTGGTTTGACCTACCGCCTCTCATGCAGAGGGTCGGGGCGGTGCGGAGTTCGAATCCGGCTCGCACCGCTGAAATTGTTTATGTGCAGAATTCAATTTGAATTTACCTACCACTGAGTTTTTCAGTGAAGTAAAACATCGAGAGCATTACAGGACGACTACAGGAACCCCAAACAGGAAGTAAGGGTAATCACCCGTAGCGATCGGCGCGAGTTTTCCCCATAGGTAAGACTTAAGAGCATAAATCAAAAAAGTGACTTATAAATAAAGTTACGCTCCATCTGAAGCAATAACGAGTTTAGTTTTAACCTTGGCCATAAATTTGTCGATACAAATTCGTTCCACCTTTGATATGAAACGGCTAGGAGCCTGCAATAGAGGCTGCACACCTTGCCCTGATTGATTTATACCTCTTGTTTGTCACAACGCGATTTATTTGAATTCCTGGCAGGGCCGGGCCAGCCGCGGATTAATATCGAGCAGGCCTCGGCATATCCCCGACTTTCGGCAATAATTCAATATTTCATCCTTCGAGACGGGACCTACGCTGCGAATTAACATATAAATGTCAATCGTTTCATGAATAAAAATGTATTGGATTTAGTGGAGTGACTCGCGCGAACGCCAAACGTTTAGAGAGGGTTGCGATCCTAACTGCTTATAGCGTAAATCGTAAACATCGACCGATTCCGTTTTTGCAAAGTACGAAGGATTTACTGTCATTGGTGATCGGTTGCCACGGAATAATCTGCTGAGTGATTCACCGCGGCTCTGGAGGTCGCTCGCGCCTTATTTCGTAACGAGGACGCGCGTTACGGCGGTCGCTCACTGGCCATCGACAACAGATGTTGGCATCTTGATAAAAAAAGCTGTTAAAATGAAAAAAAAAAAAGAATCAACCAGAAACCCAGCAGCTCCCAATGGGGACTATCGTTTCTTTGCTCAACAGTTGGCGCCACTGTTGATTAAGGTCCAGAGGCATAGCCGTCAAAGGCGACTTTATAAGATCGGCGCCAAAGTTTTCAATCTTGAATTTCATTAAGTTTATTAATTATAAATAACTATCAGTATATCGAGTAGCTATGCCGCAATATTGCGCAGTTTCGTTTTGTTTGAAAAAAAAAATCAAAGCTTTTACATTCATCGTCAAATAATCCATATTTGCAATAATTTCACGAAGTAGATAACTTTAAAAAGGTACCTAAATTAAATTTATAATTTATATCACGAATTATATCCGCCAGAACCAGTAAAAAGTGAATGTTATTGTACCTCACGCGACACTAGCGCCTCTAGTTGCAAATTCACACGCGATAGCCCCCATTCAGAGCTCCTACATAGCTCCTACGGTAGAAATAGAATATTGAATTCCTCGGACTAATAATTGAACGGCATACCTATATACATATGACATATTCGATGACCATGGGTTTGAAAAATGAGACCACAGATTAAATTTTATGAGTTTTTTTTTTTTCAATTGGCGCCATGACATTTACGAGGACTTTTATTTAAGAGCCTAATTCAAATCAAGACGCAAAATTGCTATTACAGCGGTCTCAAAAATTCCACTACGACTTATATCTTCCAGCATTGAAACTAGTAGGACCGGTTTAGGTTTCAAGCTTCATTCGTTTACGTATAATATTCACGCATACTTATGTTACTTATGACGCGTACAGAAATTCCAAAGCACTTAAGGCCGTTCCTATACCCAGCTCAGCCGTCCGTCCGTATGTTTTGTACCTTTACTTATCTACCTTTGAAAACTACATTGACAGTTCAATAGGTCCGATCCGAAGATTAGCAAACAGACGTGCAGACAGAAAGAAGGAGACAAAAATACTCCTTGACTATAGTATATCCATATTTAAATTATGTAAGATGATAAATAAATCTAAAATGACTTTATTTATCTAAGTAGACAGACATATCAGAAGTAGACATATCAGAAGAAATTCGGTAAAAGTTATAAATTGCGTTATTGCGGGATATAAAATTGCCTATAAATATGTTGACCCGTGTTATAATGAAAATGAAAATGAAAATGAAATAGTACATTTCGATACTAGTGCGGAAAGTGTGTCATTACTTCACGAATAACGAGATATCTTGCCACGAGCCGTAGGCGAGTGGCAATACTCGGGACGAGTGAAGAATGACACTTCCGCACGTGTATCGAACGACGTTTTTTAATACAGTTGCGAAAAAATAAGAAAAACAACGAGTAAGGAATTAGAAACGTTTATATTACTAATTTTCTAATTGCAATAGAACTGAAAAATAATAAAGTTCTACAAAAATTAAAATAAATCTCCTAATAAAAAAATCCTCTATCTTTTTTTTATTTTTTATTTACATAATAGTTAATGGCACAATTTGTACAATTATTGAGTGTGATATTGAAAGTTTTTGCTGGTAAATTAAGTGTTTGGCTGACTGAATTATTAATCTCACATGTCTGTGAAGATTGAGTCACTGGGAAAAGAGAAAAACACTAGTTCGCAAAAACCAACTTTGCGCACGCTAAACAGCTACGTAAAATAGCACTTTTTGAGCAACTGTATTTAAAAAATCTTTACATCAGCCTTGATCTGGGACATTTACGAATTCACTACCCTAGGTCTGTAATGTACTATTGTGTAACCCTACTTATAACAATAATATAAGCATTATGACTTATAGTGACATTAGTGGCGAGCTTTGGCGGAGTCCTATGTCCAGCAATGGACGTTTTTCGAATCCCCGACCCTCTGCATGCGAGGTAGAGGTCGAACCACTAGGCCACCATGGCTTCAAATTAATCCGCACATCATTGACTGCTTAAATACTGAGTGTGTAACCCTAGTCATATAGAGATCTTCTCAATGTATTTAAAAAGCACCACCAATACGCTCAACACATGTGTGCGTGATGAGACAGCCATCAACTATGCGTTGAGAGTGTTGGTGGTGCTTTTTAAATAATGATAAAAAAATTGAAGCGTTTTGAAATGTGAAGGCGCGGGACTTTAGATAGTAGAAGATCTCTACATATAGACGGACGTATATACATTAGTATTAGTAGTGTTATAAATGGTGCTAATCATAAAATCATGTCCGGAGATGGCAGTGTGACCACACGTCGACCTCTGTGACGCAGGTACAGTTGCTAACACAAGTCCGATATTTATTAAGTAAATCAGAAGATGGAAGTTTTCTGCTAAGTTAAGTTGTTGGTACCCATTTTTTGTATATTGGAAACAATATCTTACAGTCGTCAATTTTAAAATACAAGTACAGTTAAGTCAAGACGTTCTGAACGCATATTATTGTTTTTACGAGACATTTTCCACAGTTCAATGATTCTCAGCCTATGTGCGTCCCACTACTGGGCACTAACCTCCTCACCACGCGAGAGTTTGGCCTACAGTCCCCACGCGGGCCTTGGAGACTTCACACACACCCTTGAATTATTTCAAAGATGCGTGCAAGTTTCCTTACGATGTTTGCCTTCACCAAAAAGCTTGGTGGTAAATTCAAGTTTACTTTCGCACATAAGTAAACTCAGAGGTGCGAGCCGGATTCGAACCTCCGACCCTCTGCATGTGAGGCGGAGTTCGAACCGCTAGGCCACCACAGCCATACATACATAACATATAATTACATGAATATTAATTCATACTTGTAAAAGAATTCTTAAACTGCGGTCATAGAGTCACGGTCACATTTATGGCATCCTTCAAAATATGTAAATACAAAAAATACCTTAAAATTAATTTAATCGGCTAAAATAAGCGGTTGAAATTACTGGCTTAGAGGCGTTCAATCTTCGTCCTCGGATTTGCTAATGCATTTGTAATCTTATAAGTCCTTCATTATATCCATTCAAATTTGTTTTATACTCCTAGTGCGATAGGTAGTGAATGTGATTATAGAAATATACATAGATCGTTAGTTTCTTTTACAGTGTAAACTCCATCAAGTATGTTGCACGCAACTGTACCGCAACGCTTTTAATTATCATAACCGGTCCAGCCGATTATGGTGATTAGTTAATTACAATCCAGTATGAAGAGCGCACTGTAAAATGTCTAATTTATTGAAGACAGATACAGTTGCGACAATCCTTTGGCGTCATTTTAACGCTCCGCAGTTTTGCAAAGGTTATAGATAATTGAATATCCATGGCTATTAATAATATTAAAAATACGGTTTAACTCTGCTACCTTCTCACCGAGCGCATCGGCGATTCTAAGGCGTGTATTACATTACACACAAGCGGCATAAGGCAAGGAGGTGACGGCGTGGGACAGATACGGGACGGACGCGATCTAAATTATACAGAAGCGGCGAGGCGTCGGCGCGGTAAGTCATTATAAAGGTTCACATTGTTGCGATTGCGAAAGCATGTGTTCTATATTTTACCACTAGCTTCTGCCCGCGACTTCGCCCGCGTTTTTCCGGGATAAAAAGCAGCCTATGTCCTTTCCCGGGACCCCAACTATCTCCATGCCAAATTTCATGTCAATCGGTCCAGCGGTTGAAGCGTGAAGAGGTAGCAGACAGAGTTACTTTCGCATTTATAATATCAGTATGGATAGCAAATACTTAATAAATATTATAGTACTTATCTAATTTTGTTATGAACATTGTTAGACAATAAATACCTAATACCTAAGTATAAATAATCTATAATCATATAGTGAACTTTACATTGACATCGCAGTCCGTCGGAGTAAGAAGGCGGTTTTTTCTTTAATTTAAAATTTTTGGTGTCGGTGTACGCTCGCCTTACGAGAGATGTCTCCAGGCGACATCGAACAGACACGAAGCGTCGCGCCGCCTGAGTAGAATTCACTGTCGCACCGCTTTCGTACATTTTGTATGGAGCATTTTGATGCGATATCATATCTGTGCCGTATCTCTTGCCGTACGTCGCTTCTATATAATTCATGCCTTAGGCGGCATTTGAGCGGATTCCGCCGAATTCGATCGCATGCCGCCGAAGACGAACCACACGAAAGTCACAATTACACGATTCTTCTCTAAAGATACAAACGTCTAAATTTCTACAAGGTGGTTTAACAACTTGAGTCCTCAGCTTGCTATCTGAAGGACCACGGGACCGTACAGTTTACAAACTCGTTCCACGGTGATGACATCCATGCATGCCGGTTTTACCGTTAGTTGGAACATTTATTGGTTACAGTAAATTAAGCGCTGATCTGATGGGGATCCGGTTACATGGGTTAGTCAATCTGTTAACTAAATAATCCTTATACTTTAAACGCGCTAATTTTGTATATTTTATATCCAAGCTCAGAATACAATATCTCAGAAACGGCTCTAAAGATTTGAACGAAATTTGGAATGTAGGGGTTTACGGGGGCGACAAATTGATCTAGTTAGGTCTCATATCTGCGAGAAAGCTCGGTTTTAGCAATTTTGAGCCGAGCATAGCTTGGTCGCCCAGGTACTTTACGATTAAACTGAAAACGACTTAGATAGCGGCAGGTTAGCGAGGAATGACGGACGGGGGAGATATTTGTGAATAAATTCATATTAGATTTTTATATTCAATGTTAAGTAGTGAATTCACATCTTATAAGGAGACGTATTTTAATTTTGTCGGTTGACGCGCCGCCCAATGACTCCACGTTCCTCACGACTTCACCGAAAAGTGGTAGAATTGAAATGAACTTTTGCTCATACGAACCTCTCTAGACGTAAATTTTAACGCACGACAGAATCTGCATGGGAGGCAGGTGAAACTGATCAGCCGTTTCCCGCGATAATCCGCCGAAGTCCCATCCCCGTTCATCATTTCCCGTTCCCGTAGGAATTTCGGGAATTCGTCTCTTAATGCTTCCCTACACTCCCCAGGAAGCCTACATGTCAAATCTCAGCGTTCCACGACAAGTTTTTTCATCTGTGCGTTTTCTGTCAGTCAGAAACAAAACAACTATACGAGTATATATTCAAGCCGTGGTGGCCTAGTGGTTCAACCTGCCGCCTCTCATGCAGAGGGTCGGGGGTTCGATTCCGGCTCGCACCTCTAAGTTTACTTACGTGCGAAATTCAATTTGAATTTACCATAAGCTTTTCGGTGAAGGAAAACATCCTGAGGAAACCTGCACGCATCTGAACAGTAATTCAAAGATGTGTGTGAAGTCCCCAATCCGCACTCGGCCCGCGTGGGGACTATAGACCAAACCCTCTCATGGTGAGAGTTGGCCTGTGCCCAGCAGTGGGACGCAAATAGGCTGTAGTAGTAGTAGTAGAGTATATATTCATAGGTAGTTTTAATATTGACACAGTTTATCGTTATAATAAAAGCACAAGGTCCCTGTTAATCTCATACCATATCGACAGCGAACACAGTATTTACATATACGGTAACCTTCAGGATGATGTATCTATTAGAATATTATACCTACGCTAACAGCAACCCGGATTTCAGTATACTTACTTAACACTTGATCTATATCCATATTAATATTATAAATGCGAAAGTAACTCTGTCTATTTGTGTGTTACCTCTTCACGCTTCAACCGCTGGACCGATTGAGATGAAATTTGGCATGGAGGTGGAGATAGTTGGGGTCCCGGGAAAGGGCATAGGCTACTTTTTATCCCGGAAAAACGCATAGTTCCCGCGGGCACGCGATAATCGGATTCCACGCGGGCGGAGTCGCGGGCAGAAGCTAGTTTATTTTTGAGCATCTGCAGCTTCTTTGATAGATCCGATTGCGACTATACGAGAACATACATTCGTAAGGATCGAACAAGACTTTTCCAACTTTCAACCGCTATACAAATTCCTGCAATTATTGTTTCATTTATAATCTGGAATTTCCAAGGCCCAAAGGAAGCGCTGGGTTGGAGCACGTGTTTCGCCTCTTAAGGGTCCTCGACTCGCCCCTTGAGGGTTATTCCGGGGCCTCGTGTCCACTGGGCGACATAAACGCCAAAATTTTGAACTGAAAACTAACTTTCGAAAGTTGAGCTCGAATCGAGGTTTCTCTGGGACACTGGTTGGTTGCTAAACGTTCATAACTGTTTAATGTGTACAGTCGCCATCGAATATTATATTTTGTGTTTAGTTTAGAATATTCACACGTCCGCATACTGAAGGTTTGAATTTGATAAAACTGACATTCGTAACATCCCAGCTCATCCTTCTTCTATAAGTACAATTTTAACGATTTAAAATGCGTATTCACAGTTTGAGGCCACGCAATTCCAGAAGCCGTGGTTGTTCTCGTCTCAAGTGAAAGTTGATCGATGGTATCACGAGATCTGTGATTAAACCCGTTCCTAGCGAGGGTAATGTGAATTTATCGACACATTTTTATTGCGATAAAGCAATATTATAAGACAATTTAAAACGACGAGTTTTATGTCTTCGTTGATCGCAAGTTCAAGCTTTAACTGTAGTATGATCAAACACTTATGCATTATACTTACTTGCGCTCCAAGACTCAGATTGCCGATGTTAGGGTACAGAACTTACAGACTGCTAGACTCAAGTGGAACTTGGCTGGGCACGTCTGCCGCATGCACGGTGACCTAGACCGGTTTAAACCAGACTGTCCGGAGCTGGCTAAGAAAAGAGAGCATTCGAAGAGAAGAGGTTAGGCCTTAACACAGCAATGTTAGTTATGATAAGATTGCCTTATTACTAAAGATCCAGTTCATATGTTGATCCATTAGGCCGTTCCTATACCCAGCTCACCCGTCACTGTCACTCGTGCAACGAGTGAAAGAGAAAGCGCTACGCACAGAACGCCCGATTTAGTTAGTATTTAACGCGTTTTAATTTCTATAAAAATACCGTCTAAAAAAATGGCATTTATAAAGCTGTCGCATATATATGCATATAATATGGATATTTTTTGTGTTATATTTTACACTGTTTGATATAATAAACTGGAGTAAAGTTGGATTAGAGGTCCGAGTTAGAGGTTACTTTGGAATTAAATTGTATCGAGCAAAGTTTCGCGAAACGTGTAACGAAAGCTGTCAATGTAAGGATGATATAATCAAATATAACATATGTTTTTTTCATATTTTTAACTTTTAACATTTCTTAGAAAAGTATGATCTTAGATGAGCAATTTGACGATGCTGGGTCAGTGTACGCCCTTAATATCGCGAAACGCGTGTCCGTTTCTCAGAAGCACGGCGATTTCTGTTGCGCTCGTACGCTCGGTGGCCCTGGTGTTTACAAACTAAACATTGTTTACATCGCGTGGCTGACACAGCAGCACCGCGCGTCACGTGCGACGTCACGCCGCACCCGACCGACGCCCAATCCCATTCAATTGCGTCTTATTTTACAATAGACTGTATCGCAGATGATATTCATGACTTATGTCTTATGTTTACCATCGCGCATATTTATTTGAATTCCTTTGAATGGCCGTGTAGCCCATTATTCGACATTTAATTCGCAAGACGTGACGTTTTAACCAGTTATACTGTCGTTCGCTGCATCGTTGACGTCACCGACTACGTAACATCGGTTAAACTCTCTCTGGATCTAATTTAGGTTGAAGTTCAAACGTTTTTCCGTGTAATTATTCCATAATAAATAAAGTGTTTCGTGACGTGACAAGCAGATATTAATAGAGGCTATGAACTGAACGTCATTTGTTTAACCGAACATATTGACAAGGTGACTTATGTACGTATGATTTTATCTATGTACGTTGAATAAGTATGCCCTGACCTGACTCATAGTTATTTGCGTTTTAAGAGCCTGGGTAATAATAAAACAGCGGTAAAATGCAGACAATGATAGTGAGCTTATTTCATGTTATGTTCTATAGGTATTACCTAGTCTATGTATTGTCAATTTAGATGTGAAAACCTGCAATTGGCCGTTGAATTTTAGCTTGTAGTCGCATATAGATAAACATGTAACGCAGCTGCCGTTTTTTTTTAAATACTTGGTGTGAATAACATGCCAAATTTCAGATTTAAATCATAAAATAGCAAAAAAAGTATTATAGGTATGCTTATGATTTTTGTCCATTTACTTACATTCAATTAAGTACATTAAAAATGTAAGTTTAGGGTACGTGTATTTTCTAAGTTTACTTATGTGCGAAATTCAATTTGAATTTACCACTGAGCTTTTCGGTGAAGGAAAACATCGTGAGGAAACCTGCACGCACCTGCGAAGTAATTCAAAGATGTGTGTGAAGTCCCCAATCCGCACTGGGCCCGCGTGGGGACTATAGCCCAAACCCTCTCGGGATGAGAGGAGGCCTGTGCCCAGCAGTGGGCCGTAAATAGGCTGTTGTAGTAGTAGTAGTAGTAGTAGTAGTAGTAGTATTTTCTTATGACTCAAACCCCCCGTCTCATTATTGTCTTATTACTGTATAGTTACATGATATGATAACATCTATACTAATAATAAGTCTGAAGGAGAAGTCGCGTCTGTAACTTGAATATTAAAAAAAACTATCAAAGACCGATACTGAACACAAAAAATCGTTTTTTAGAAAAATTTACTGTATCTATGTACCCGGATTCATCTCGAAAAATACTGCTCGGAATGCAACAAAATTTGGTATGTGGGTAGTTTATAACATTGGTCGACATGTAGGCTACTTTTTATCTCGAAAAAACGCATAGTTCCCGCGGGAACGCTATCACCGAAATCCACGCGAAGAAGTCGCGGGTAGTAGATGGTCGGTAATATGTTACTTAATTATTTTGAAGTAGGTACCTGGACGAAGTACGAACGATCTTTGTTTGGGGGCTTTTAAGTAGTTAAAATGAATTTCCCCCCAATTGTCCAAGGTCCCAGTTCCTTTTTAGGGTTCAGTACCATAGGGTAAAACGGGACCCTATTACTAAGACTCCGCTGCCCTTCCGTCTGCCTGTCTGTCTGTCTGTCCGTCTGTCACCAGGCTATATCTCATGAAACGTGATAGTTAGACGGTTGAAATTTTCACAAACGATGTATTTCTGTTGCCGCTTTCACAACAAATATTAAAGGGGGCTTCCATAAAACAAACGTGATTTTTTTGCCGTTTTTATAGATAATGGTACGGAACCCTTCGCGAGCGAGTCCGACTCCCACTTGACCGGTTTTTTTATCCATCCCTAATTACGCGAGAATCAGTGTAAGTAATTAAAAACCAACCAATTTAAACACTGACTGTACTATTTGACGCGCAAGAGGAAAATGCAAACCGGCTCGCATTCCGACCTCCAAGCTATACCTAGTATGCGTATGTATGTTGTGTTATCTATACCAATATTAAGTCTGTAGAAGAAGTCGAAGAGGGATGTAAGGGGTCTACCAATATCTTCTGGACCCAAGTGTCAACCTCACCTGCACGTGGTGTATCCTGCTAATCAACAAACGAGGCTCTGACGACCGACCTGAGAGCGGTATAACTCTCGACTTCTAGCACTTCTCTACAAATGCTCAGGTCACTGACGGGCAGCAGCGTCAGTGATGCAAAGAGTAGTGCTCTGCGGTTGCCAACCCGCCTGCCCAGCGTGGCGACTAGGGCATATCCTCCCGATGGATAGACACCGCAAGCGAAGGCCCCCAGTTCCCGGTAGCCCTGCTGTCCCGGACTACGGTAGCGGTTCGGGCAACAGCAGGGTGGGGGGTGCTAAGAATCCCCGGGCGATTGGATGCGGCACGCCTTTGACAGAGCTCATTGGCGTGCATTGGGTGAGGCCTGCGTCCAGCAGTGGACTACTATGGGCTGTTGATGATGATGATGATGATGATGATGATGATGATGATGATGATGATGAGAAGAAGTCGCGTCTGTAACATGAAAATTAAAATGAACTATCAAGTCGACGGGACCGTATAAACGATACTGAACACAAATTAACAATTTTTTAGAAAAATTGTTTGTATGTATGTATGTCCGGGTTTAACTCGAAAACTACTGGACGGATTGCAACAAAATTTGGTATGGGCGTAGTTTATAACACTGGTCAACATATAGGCTACTTTTTATCCCGGAAAAATACATAGTTCCCGTGGGAATGCTATTAACGAATTCGACGCGGACGAAGTCGCGGGCAGAAGCTCGTATGTTAATATAAGGTACGTATGTACAGCACGAGTAGCACGACACAACTTAGAAGGCGCGCGGCGAAGCACTTGAGCCGTTGACGCAGAGTCTATTTTGGGTTAATCCACGCGCCTTCTTGTGTAAACCTGTACCTACCCAGCTGAGATGAAAGGCGGCCGGCCTTGGGACTCAAATATTGGCGAGAGGCGACAAATGAAATTATGAGTTCTTAATTTATACATTTATTGCAAGTTTTAAATCCCAAGGGAGTACCTACTTAATTAACTGAATGTTGTCTTTGTGACTTACTACTTCAGCCTATTTGCGTCCCACTGTTGGGCACAGGCCTCTCATCACGAGAGGGTTTGGGCTATAGTCCCCACGCGGGCCGAGTGCGGATTGGGTACTTCACACACATCTTTGAATTACTGCGCAGATGCGTGCAGGTTTCCTCACGATGTTTTCCTTCACCGAAAAGCTCATGGTAAATTCAAATTTAATTTCGCACGTAAGTAAACTTAGAGGTGCGAGCCGGAATCGAACCCCCGACCCTCGGCATGAGAGGCGGTAGGTCGAACCACCACGGCTTTTGTGACTTATTAGAGTTTAATCGTTTTATCGACGCATTATAGTACATTACAGACCTAGGGTGGTGAATTCGTAAATGTCCCAGATCGCAGGTTTCTGTGGCCCGAACCGAAGGTGAGGGCCATAAATATGCGATCTGGGGCTTTACGAATTACCACCCGTGGTTTGTCAAAAGTTTTACGTCTTGCCTTGGCCAAAAAGTGAGATTTTCTCTCCGCGTAGCGGGCAGAAAATCCCACTTTATGGCCAAGGGTGATGTATATCCTACTTTAAGTTGCAAAAATGTCAAGAACATAAGTAGTAATTCAGCTCTGTTTCTAGGGAAACCGTTTATTATTTTATGCAACGTTGTATAAGAGAGGTCAAAAAAATCGAGTAACTATATTCCTTACAATTTGAGCGTATCAAAACTGCTATTTTTCACCAGAAAAGATTATTCAAAGCCTACGCTTTAATCTACGCCTTCCAAATTCCTTCATTTTATATTTTCTAAAAATTTGTGATGTTATATTTCGCGTCAATTTACAATTATCATTATTTTACCTTGCCTTATAGCCGTGGTGGCCTAGTGGTTTGACCTACCGCCTCTCATGCAGAGGGTCGCGGGTTCAAATCCGGCTCGCACCTCTGAATTATTTATGTGCGAAATTCAATTTGAATTTACCACTGAGCTTTTCGGTGAAGGAAAACATCGTGAGGAAACCTGCACGCATCTGCGAAGTAATTCAAGGACGTGTGTGAAGTCCCCAATCCGCACTGGACCCGCGTGGGGATTATAGCCCAACCCTCTCATGATGAGAGGAGGCCTGTGCCCAGCAGTGGGCCGTAAATAGGCTGTTGTAGTATAGTAGTACCTTGCCTTTACAGTTTCATGCATAGGCTGGATACCCTAATTGTTCATACAGGATAAAACATTGCTTATAATTACGTTAACGTCATACATAGTATGTTAAAATAGAATCCATATCATATCGAAAGGCTACAAGCATTACGATTTATTATAGGAAAACAGCAGTGTAATAATAATAATAATAATAATAATAAGAACTGTTTATTTCCTTCAATTACAAAGTTTTTGCACTTAAAACTCTAAACCTTAATTTACTAGATTTTTTTTGTTTGTAACATATTATTAATTAAACCACGCCGGAATTCCTTAAATATTTAAGTAAAAACCAAATGTAAATACTTAAATATATATTTATATTATACTAGCTGACCCCGCGAACTTCGTACCGCCATAGTATTTAAATGAAAAATAGCTTATGTCCTATTCTCAGACCTACTCAACATACATTCCATATTCATAAGAATCGGGCGAGCCGTTTCGGAGGAGTTTGGTTACAAACGCTGTGACACGAGAATTTTATATATTAGATAATTATCTTCTTATATATAAAAACTAGCTGACCCCGCGGACTTCGTACCGCCATAGTATTTTTTTTGGGTATGAAGAATAGCTTACGTCCTGTTCTCAGACCTACTCAACATACACTCCATATTCATAACAATCGGTCTAGCCGTTTCGGAGGAGTTTGGTTACAAACACTGTGACACGATAATTTTATATATTAGATATCTTCTTATATATAAAAATGAATCGCCGTTTGTTAGTCTGGCTAAGGCTCGAAAACTGCTGGGCCGATTTATAGGTCATTCTTATTTTGTTTTACTCCCCGTGATTCAGGGAAGGTTTAAAAAGAAAAAATATGGAAAATTCAAAAGGAACAGCTTAAAAAAGAATCGTTTACGGGTGATACGAAGTTCACCGGGCCAACTACATTGTATACTAATAATAATTTACAATATACATATACATACTAACAATAGTAGCTTCTGTCCGCGATTTCGTCAGCGTGGAATTCGATACTAGTACCTAATCCATTACTAACGCTATAACCGAATTCCACGCGGGCAGAAGCACTAGCTCTCATACTCGTATATAAATCATAATTTCGGTATTAAAAAAAAACACCGGAATGTCGATTACGACTTAGAAAGCTACACTTTTTTTAATTATAGAACGAACTATAAACGAACTTGGCAGACGACGTCACGCCCGATCAAGTCGCGTCGGATTGACGAAAATTTTCCACCGTTTCGGCGCCGTTCGAGAAAGCCACTGTGCTTTCGCCGTGCGCCGCTCGTGTGGGTCAAGAGCGCACTTCTTACCAACTTTTGTCTATGATATATGGACCAGGTTGACTGGTCTATTATGCAGTTAAGTTTGTAGCAGAGATAATGTAATTATATAAGACTGTCAATCTGCTTACATTACGACGTACATCGGAAAGGCAGGGAGCTTCAAATTTTCATACTTCGCCTGTATTTTTAAATTTGTATGCAGGTTACCTAGGCAGCGACATCTATTTTCGCATTTAACACTTATTTACTATTGTATTGTATTGTAACCATCGATGGTCTAGACTACAGACACGCACCTCTTGGCGTCTGAATATGCTTCTGTGCATATTTGATCATTTTATAGGTACCTATCTAGTGTATGTGAAAAATTCACAGATTTCGTGCCTCACACGACTATCGAGCACATTGGAAATGAATCTACGGAATTTAAAATGTGAAAAATGTATTTCTGTCATTTTGACTTTTTAGGGTTCCGAAGTCCACAAGGAACCCTTATAGTTTCGCCATGTCCGTCCGTCTGTCCGCACTATTACTCGGAGAAGCTTATTTAAATACGCTGTATTAATTACGTATATTAATTACGCTGACAAAGTGGTACAATAAAATTTTAAAATATTTTTTTTTACAGGGTACCTCCCCTAGGTACTCGTAAAGTGGGGATGTATTTTTTTTTCTTGCGTACCCCATGGTGCGGCATATCGTTGAATAGGTCATAAAAAATATTGTGGGTTTGTTAAAACCATTTTTTGATTAAGTGATGCGTTTGTGAAATATTAAGCTTTAAAGTGCCATTTTTTGTTAGAGTCACGTGTCCCCCCCCCCCTGCCAGCTAAATGGTGGTATTTGGATGGCTGAAAAAAATCACGGTTATGGCATATATAACGTAGTTGAAAGGAAAACTATCACAGCTAAGTAGGCTGTACAAACTTACGAGTCATAGTCGACCAACTTATGAAATGATTAAAATACCAATAATTTTTCTCGAGCGGCAGGGGCGTCGGGCGGGCACGTCATACCACAGGCTAGCTAGATGCTAATAAGTCTTCGAAAGGTACTGTGGGTCAACTTCGGAACCCTATAATTTGCGCGTGGCCCGACACGCACTTGGCCGGTTTTTGAATATCATATCTTCACAACACTCCGAGATATAAGGGCATCGCACTTTTACGTGAAATCGGATCCTATACTGGAGCGAACGAAAAGACATTTCCAATGTCAAAATAATCATATTACCATTAGGTATTAAACCTTAACAAATAATTCCAACCTACGTAAACTTGTACGCGATATGAATTACCAGGAAACTACTAAAAGAAAATGTTACTGTCAAGTGCTGATACCGAGTGTCACACTGTCTATATTGAGTACTAAAGTGAGACGGATAGCCTCTCGGTGTAGACTATTTCCATGAGAATAAAGAGGACGGCACTATAAATCGCGGCTCCAACTATAACGAGCGACGTTGCCAAAGCGGACGCAATTATTTGTGCTCCGAACTAAAGAAGACGCGCACGTGTGTCCTCTAAATAAAAAAAAAACTCGCGCAGACTAGCTAATATATTTACGGTATATCTATAGGTACCTACCTACCTACCTAATTTAATTCGCAATGAATCGCTGCTAGAGGTGGGCTCAATTTCGTTATAGATTGCATTAGTCCGGATCGCGTGGACTTTGGTCAATTGATTGATAGTCCGAGAGAGGCAAAGGACTTGATGACCTATCTTCAAACGGCGGAGGCAAGACCGCGCTACCAATGCGCTGGCATCCAAGTTTCATAATGGAGTGTTCATCGGCAAGGTCAATGACGAACCACGCATCATACAATATGTATGAGTTACATAATGAACGCTCGCTGTAGTACGATAAATGAAACGCGCGCGGCACACTTCGCTGATGAGAAAATTAGTCGTATTCAGAGAATTTTCCTTCATTCGCTTCCTGCTGGTTTTCATTGCGGCAATCTACGACCAATACTTGCTCAATTGGCTTCCGTGTATCGATGAATTGGTGTCACTAAATTAATTAAGTGATCTATGGCTGCGGCGCGGCGTAGATACTGCAAACCCACCCACCACAAGAGCCTATTTTACGCCTCACTCTGTTGCGCAAAGGCCTCTCATCACGCGAGAGGGTTTGGGCCCTTTGGGCTGTAGTAATCTTTTAAATTACTTCGCAGATGCGTGCAGGTTTCCTCACGATTTTTTTAGTGGTAGATTTATATTGAGTTTCGCACATAAGTAAACTTGAGGTGCGAGGCAGATTTGAACCCACAACCAGCAGCATGAGAGGCGATTGGTCAAACCATCACTAGGCTACCACCACCACATCTTTTTACGAAAAACCCTAACGAACCTTACTTTTTAGGTACCTACTGCGAAGAACCTTGGTGAATTAAATATCTAATTAACTTATAAAAAAATGTATAATGCAACTGTACTTGTATTTTGCATCATTTTGAAAGTTACCCGTGAAAGTAGCCATATTTACGAGTTCAAGTTTAAACGCGAGTCATTACAAGTGCAATAATGTATCGATTTTATTTGACGGGTAATAAAGATCAATATTGCATACGATAATGCTTACAAGTTACAAGTTCGCAGGTACTTAAATATTTAATTACCATTTAAATTAATGATCATACATAAAATCAGTCGTAACTCGCTAGTTACTTAATCGGCACAGTTCCTTGGACCGAGCTTTGCTCGGGTGAAAATGATTAAAAGTTAGTTTCCTAGTATAGTATTTTACTAGCTTCTAAACGCGACTTCGGACCGCGAAATTCGGTAATATCGTTCTTGCGGGGACTATGCGTTTTTCCGGGATAAAAAGTAACCTTAACGTTGACCAGTAATTATAAACTACCCCCGTACTAAATTTTGTTGCAATATCCAACCAGTAGTTTTCGAGGTAAATCCGGACATATACATACTTACATACAGACAATTTTTCTAAAAATCGTTTTTTTTTGTTTTCAGTATCGTTTATACATATAGTCCCCTCGACTTGATAGTTTCTTTTAATTTCCAAGTTACAGACGCGACTTCCTCAATAGACTTACTATTAGTACTTATAGATTACACTACACGATTTTTTGAGTTCTCTTTATCTACCTAAATCATGCTCTCCGGCAAATTCAACCGGGATTCAAAATTCCATATTGTTTTTAAGGTTTATACCTTAATGATGTTACCATTTATAATTAAAGACAAGTCCTGTATGATGACTATTTCTACGAGCTCGCAGGATAAACATTCCAAACATGGGTGTATGACCGTCGTAAAATGTGTATGGTCCTTCTGCCTACTCGTTCTTACCATCTTCATAGACTTGTCTCATATACAGCTCAATGAATTCTCAAAATTATTGGCAGGCTTAGTAAATGCTCCCCTCCAAATGGCCGGGAGTCAAGGTAATTTAAAAAAAACATTGGGTTTTACATTTTCACAGTTTAGAATGCTAAAACGAGATGCTAAAGTGCAAGATTTCACTCGTCTTTTTCAGTAAGTCTTATCAGAAATTTAATACTACATTCGTCCTACAGCAGAATGACAACGGCCACTATGGAAGAATGTAATGGCCGCCTCTTTGGTTTGCGGCAAGGACTTATTGGTCGTGTTGTGAAGTTGACCAGCGAAAGACTTGTCACTAAAAAGCGATAAAAAAGAAGTAAAAATTTGAAAGGACTAGCCGACGACCGCAAATTTCGTCCCGCGTAGTCTTGAAATTTGCGTATCCGATGATACTATACATATAGACAGTTATAGTTATAGAAGTATTGAAAAATTGGTTGGACCCGTGGAAATATCGGGATAAAAAGTATCCTATGTTATTGCCCGGGTCTCAAACTATCTCCATACCAAATTTCATCCAAATCGGTCCACTCGTTGCGACGTGAAGGAAGGACAAAACACACTTAGTTAGATATTAGGTACTCGTACATATGTATAATATTGGTATGGATTAGCGAAAACTATTTACATACATCTACCGTCAAGTCGTACGTGTCTATTGACGTTGCAAACATACTCGTACCTATGTGACACAAAATCGTATTTAGCTTTTACTTCGCCTAGATCTATAATTCTATACCCGTGTCGCGCCCGTCCGTGAACTCCTGCGCAAGATCGCGTCGTAAACTATGACATTTACCTACTGACATTGCCCGTCGCGCAATAGACGCTGACATTTCGTGTTCTGATTCTGAGAACAAATAGGTCCCATCTACCTTTTAATGTCATTATAATTTCAACCTTAGTTTTCTCGTAACGGAGGGTACAATTTTTTGTAGCTTGAAAAAGGTTGAAGTCACCTTTTTATTTGATTCTTAAGACGCGATTTGCTGCATCAACCTTGCACTGATCGCTTAGGTTACTTGCTCTATAAAAGTATATTTTATTAGTTTTAAGACCACACCAACATTTAGATGTCGATTTGTTTAAGGATGCGGTGCTATTTCGAGGCTCGTTTTACTTGAAACGTAAAACTTTAAACATAATTAAACGAGCTTCTTACTGTGTAGTCAAATCTGCAATGAATCGTTCTTAATAAGCAGTTTACGTTTAATCGAGAGATTATGAGAAATTGAACAATTTAAGTAAGTTGCAGGAAATATTCGAATAAATGGTAGGTAATAATTGCTCACAGTTTATAAGTCAAGCAAAACGTTGTGACGATATTTTACCCACAGAATCAGCTGATCCTAAGCATGTTTTTTTATGTCATTTGATATAGGCAAACGAGCGCACAGCCCACATGTTGGTAAGTGGTCACTCCGGCCCATGGACACCGAAATCCTATGATCCCCTTTAGGCAACCATAAGATGCCTAAGGCCCAACCTAACCCTGAGGCCTAAGAAGATGGAATGCCTCTGTGCCAGAAATTTCACCGGCTGCCTTAACCCCCTACCGGAACATAACAGTGCGAGCACTGCTATTTGGCGGCAGGTTAGCGGGGAAAGCCGTGGGTGAAGCCGTGGTGGCCTAGTGGTTCGACCTACCGCCTCTCATGCAGAGGGTCGGGGGTTCGTTTCCGGCTCGCACCTCTAAGTTTACTTATGTGCGAAATTCAATTTGAATTTACCACTGAGCTTTTCGGTGAAGGAAAACATCGTGAGGAAACCTGCACGCATCTGCGAAGTAATTCAAAGAGGTGTGTGAAGTCCCCAATCCGCACTGGGCCCGCGTGGGGACTATAGCCCAAACCCTCTCGTGATGAGAGGAGGCCTGTGCCCAGCAGTGGGACGCAAATAGGCTGTGGTAGTAGCGGGGAAAGACGGTACCACCCCGGAAGGACCTAGCACCAGGCACACAAACGGTAGTAGGTAGGTATGCTTACGTTTACGTTACGTTTTGCTTGACCCCGTATATGGTAGGTATTTAGCTTTTTTGTAATTTCATCAAGAAGATTTATCTATCCAGCTGCCTTTGGCTTGTGAAGAATTCTATGAATTCGCCCACTAAAGCAACGCTATAGTGCTATTCTATTTTTCATCTCCATGGTGTGTGCCCAGAAGTGGGATGTACCCAGGCTTTTTGTGACGGTGCTAATGAAAGGCTATTCTATTCGGGACTTCAACTAAATAACAATTCAGCAAATTGGCCACATAACTAGCCCACGGCGGAGCCCAAGACAGCCATACAAACCTAGCAGAAAGCTTATTTCAAAATAAGAATTGCAATTTCACTGGATTATACGCACACAATTTGACACGGACGGAGTAATTGGAGATGCTTTGTTTTTTTATGTATAAGAAAGAAAATTACCGCAGTGTCTTAAGTCGAAAGTCTTCGACCAGTGTGTGTTGCCAGTGATGACATATGGTTCCGAGACGTAGGCGCTTACGATGGGCCTCATAAGAAGGCTCAAGGTCACCCAGAGGGCAATGGAGAGGGCTATGCTCGGGGTTTCTCTGCGTGATAGAATCAGAAATGAGGATATCCGCAGTAGAACTGGGGTCACCGACATAGCCCGAAGAATTGCGAACCTTAAGTGGCAGTGGGCGGGGCACATTGCTCGCAGGATCTATGGCCGGTGGGGCCAGAAAGTCCTGGAGTGGCGTCCGCGAACCGGTAGACGAGCTGTCGGTAGGCCTCCAACAAGATGGAGTGACGACCTTGTAAATGTCGCGGGAACGCGGTGGATGCGAGTGGCACAGGACCGGTCTGAGTGGCGCGCCTTGGGGGAGGCCTATGTCCAGCAATGGACGTCTATCGGCTGAAATGATGATGATGATGATGATGATGATGATGATGATGATGATGATGAAGAAAGAAAAACTAATTTTGAGCACATCATCGATAATTCATCTACCTACTTCTACAGCAGTGTGTATTTATCCGGCCATCTTTTTGCACTTGTGTCATTGTGAACTGGCTGGACGACATATAGTACGGCACGACCCAATTAATTTGGCGCCCGGATTAAGGAATAATACACTCATTGTCAACGTGCTAGGTACTACGCCGAATGTCATATTAGTTGCGTCTTACTAAAACGAGATCACCGGAGCGGGACAGATGCGTTTATCATTTGTTTTCTCGGCTCCTCAAGAGCTGACGCACGCCAGAGGTCGTTGACCTGTGCAACTTTGTGACGAACGCAACCTTGCGAGCCCAGTGATGCGTTTGTTAAGTCATTTGAACTGTGAAACTGTTTTATAACAAGTCACTGTGTTTTCTTCAATAAAGCGGCCTGTATTTTTGTTAGGATAGTTAGAGTTACCTACATAGCCCAAACCCTCTCGTGATGAGAGGAGGCCTGTGCCCAGCTGTGGGACGCAAATAGGCTGTAGTAGTAGTAGTACGTAACATGATAGGTAAGCAATGCGTTTAAAGTTGAGTTTTTTATATTTCGAATGCCAGAATAATATTTAATAATAAAAAAACCAGTCTGAACCTTCTCTTCGTCGCATATGGAAGGGAAATAAGCTGTAGCGGTGAAATGCCAGATGAGAGTGACCTCCTAAAGGGAAGCCCTCACGCTGTTTATAGTCATTTTTAACACTAGGTAGAAGCGTGACGAGCGTATTATTGCCAGTCTAACTCGTTAAATATATTTTGATGACAACCTTAAGTACTTTTAAGCTGGCAAGACGTGGCTATGATACTATACAGCTATACCAAAAAGTGTTTGTTTGTCCTTCCTTCACGACAAAACGGCTGGACGGATTTTGATGAAATTTGGCACCTACGGAGAAAGTTTGAGATACCTACTGGAAATAATAGGATACTTCTCATCCCTATATTTATTTACACGGGATCGGGTTTTCGACGGGTTTTCCATATTTTTCAATACCCCTATTACTTATGGTAATAGGCTATTCTTTGTTTTAAATAGGTAGATAGGCCTACGTAAATTCTTGGTCTACGCGGGACGAAGTGAAGGGCAACAGCTAGGAAATTGTTAGATAGGTATTTTTGTATCTGACAATATTTATTATATGCTATAGTGGCTACCTAGTAAATTCGATAAAAAAACAGCCAAGTAGTGTACTGTAGGGGGGGGGGGGGGTTGGTGTTAGCTCACGTAGATGCTGTAGGCACGGAGATCAGCAGTGGAACTTGAAGACACTGAGACTCGCTGGGCATCAGGATGATGTCTAGCTGATTAAGAACCATATATCTCGCAGACTGGCCCTAATACTGCCCAGCTGCAGATTTTATGTAAAATTCATATTATATTTCCAGAGATCATTACTTTACAAGAGCTATCAAAAGACTAAAAAAGTTAATTAAAAAAAACAAAAAACCCGACTGCGTAAAAACTAAAAAGAAAAAAACAAGACTACTTAGTTCAGTAGTAGCTAGGATTATGTTAAGTAATTGATTGCTATTGAGGAATCTAAAGATGCCTACTATCGGGACCCATTATTTGTAACATTTTAACCTAGATTTTAAATGGGTCCCGACTGTAGGCATCTTTAGATTCCTCAATAGCAATCAATTACTTAACATAATCCTAGCTACTACTGAACTAAGTAGTCTTGTTTTTTTCTTTTTAGTTTTTACGCAGTCGGGTTTTTTGTTTTTTTTAATTAACTTTTTTATTTTATTATTTTTAGTTAGGGATTAAAAGACCGTAAATTCCGCAATCTTGTCATTTCATGGAGAGAGTTGCTATCGTGGGGATTATTAAGTAGCTTGCGATGATCTAAATTACTGATTATTAATCCCTCTAGAGACCTAACCCGGCTCAAAACGCTACATAAGCCTGAACCTATTAAAATTCTTCAAGTCAACCGATAGATGGCGCTACTGGTACTACATAAGAGTATTAGGTAGCTATTTTATTTATTTACGAGCGCTGAGTACTGACTAGTGTACCTAATTGGTACCTATAATCAATTAGGTTATATTTCACTGTATCACACACACTATTGACACTTTAAATGTAATAACGAAACTAAAAGTCTTCAAGTCAACGGATAGATGACGCTACTGGTACACTACATTGCACATGCGTAGGTACCTACTTTACGTGGTTAGTAAAGGAACTTTGAATCGTTATAAATCATAAACGGTTCTTTTGTCTGAAAAATGGTCAAAGAAACCTAATAATGATTTTTAAATACCTATTCAACGATACCTCACATGCCATAGTTGGTTGACTTTTATTTTTTTATTTTGTACAATATGGCGTCTGGTAGCCGCCATTTTGAATTTTGATAAATTTCATATCTTCAGTGACACTCGCGCAATTCAGACGAATCGATTGACGTATGATTCATTAAAATCGACCCACGCGTTTGATCTCTAGTGTGCCACAAAGGAACAAACATACATACATACATACATACATACATACATACATACATACATACATACATACATACATACATACATACATACATACATAGACAGGTAAACACATAATAACCCTCCTTTGCGGTGCGCAGTCGGGTAAAAAACGCAACACAATTCTACACTTTAAAATACCTATATTCGAAAGAAAATGTGTCAACCCACCGATTATACTCGGCCAGTCTCCACATTACTATATCTGAATTTTCCAATGATATAAGTGTACGCCCGAACTTATACAAACTTGCCTTCGCATTCGCAAGGAAGCCAACACTTACGGATATTGACCAAAACAAACAGCAGGGCAGGTGATCGTCGCGCCCCGTTTCCCACGGCGGGTGGCCCCCACCCCCCCACCACCCCCCATCGCCACGTGGACGCAACAAGTGTACGCCACAGCGCATGCGCCACCTGTACGGGAGTACTTTTCCACTAAGTGAGATTTTATGTTCGATGAACGCTCGCAAATTTCGAATTTCGAACGTTCGATTGGGCCCCTATTACCAAATCGTTCGAAGGTTATTTTACCATTGATAATTTTTTTGTTACTTTTTTAATAAAATGCTCATTTTATAGGTTAGTAAATGAGACTATTTAACCTTTGTTAAAGAAAATCTCTTAAGACATTTTAATACAGATTTTCCTATCTCATTCTATTTTTAGAAGACCCTAATTTAATCCGATCTTTCCGTCTAATTAGTTAATTACCTACGTTAAGAGTCGGACTTGTCAATTAGTAAAAATCTACTTTTTATTTCGATAAAAAAGAATGCTAACGCGTTTGTTTTTCATAGTATTTTTGATAGAATCTTTTGTCAAACGTACCTTGCTAAATAATATAGAAACCTAAATACAAGCGGATATGTACATGTTACCTATAAGTATTTTTTACCTAAAGGTAATGAATGTCCTTAAACTGTTATTCACGTGACCTTCGCAACTTATCCATACTAATATTATAAATGCGAATAATTAAGTAATCCTGTCTATCTGTCTGTCTGTCTGTCTGTTACCCACTGCTGTCACGCTTCAACCGCTGGACCGAGATTTGGATGAAATTTGATATGGAGATAGTTTAAGTCCCGGGAAAGGACATAGGCTGCTTTTCATCCCGGAAAAACGCGTAGTTCCCGTGGGAACGCGATAGGTAACCGAATTCCACGCGGGCGAAGTCGCGGGCAGAAGCTGGTTGAAAAATAAAATTAAAAGATTTATTTTACACGTGTAAAGTATTAAGCGTTCGGCGAAACAGCTGGTTCTTTTAAAATATCAAACATTCCTACTTATTGTGTTGAAAACAATGATCGAGAGCTGTCCCCTCACGCCGTCATAGACGTCACACATGTGTTACGAGTATTTTATTATCAAACGAAAACAAGATTAGTGACCGAAGTTTCGAATATTGTTCGTATGTAGGGCAACCTTGAATGCTTAGAATTACGTAAGGGCTTAGATTCTATTGTGCGATAATCGTATCTAGAAACGCAAATATGTTTCTTTTTCTGCGTAATTTTGTGATATGATGATTTTCTAACATTCAACCAAATAATAAACAAAACAATCGATTTGGAATATTGTTACTGGATTTTTAAATTCTCAGCTCTTTTGAAATCAACAGAAGGCAGTTAACGTCATAGGTTACCATTTTTCTCAACTATCCAATGCATTGAAAAAATGTATATACGAATAACCAGTTGTTAATCGAAATAGGGTAAAAGCCTCGTAAAGGGAACCGCTTTTAAATTGAGATCAAAGCGCCGAATGCTCAGCGAATGTCACATCACAGATCGGTCGCAATTACGGTACGATTACCCGACGGCGCGTGAAATCCGCGTAATTAAGATCGCGTTGCGTGAGAATTAACCCCCACGGGTAATCATGACACTGGCTGGAAAACGCAAATTCCCATTCTTGAATTTTCAATACCATTCACTAAGCTCGAAAAGGTTCACTTTCGCGTTCGGCTGCTGTCGCAAATGTCGTTTTTATCGTTGGAAGGTAGTTGGAAGTGTTTTTGAATTTCGAACAGCTACCTACTACCACCACAAGCTGAAGCAAACTTTTCTTTGAATTTCAAATAGGTATGAAATGTTCTGAAAAGCTGTTGGGCATGATAATTGTTGACTACTAACAATACTACTAATAATAACATACTACTAGGTCAATAATACCTACTAGGTGAAAAATTGTGTGTTTCACTCGACAAGTTGCGGATCTGAATCTGAAGCTTCGCTATGCTATTGCTAAAAAGCATTATTCATTTATTCCGCACTGCTAGAGATATTTTTCCCCACTAAACACGAAACCCTGGGAGACTGGTCCATGGATATATTCCGCGAACAGCTTTTTACATGAAACAATGTTACACATGCCTCTAGATATGCAACAGTTACCTTTAAGTTCATTCCGCAACAACTTAACCAATATGTTACAAAAAAAACAATAACAACGTGAAAGAGTTTATTGTCGACAAATTGTTATGTTTGCATGCTAGTATTTATTCACACAATACTTATATGTTAATTACGCCCTTAACGTCTTAAGAATAAGGTCGTGTGTAGGTCATTTTGAACACCTGGACAGCTTATCTACTTCTGCTGCTGACTGTACATTTTGCTTCTTTACTTGACACTTTCAGGAAAAAACTTCCAGAAATATTATGTTACTAAAGTTAAAATCTTCCATTTTGTTTAACAGTTTTGGCTAAGAAAATAAATATGAAATTGCTCTTTAATGATGGCAACCCTTACGCGCTGAGAAAGTTTCTAGCCTCATTTATTCCATGAACCTTTTTGAAGTTAATCACACAGGTTTAATTGGTCATGTATGTACCTATTTGTTTAGACTTTCTGCCCTTTGAGAGCACTCACTATCTAGTAATATTAGCAGACGCTCTGTTTTATTAATTCGCTATTATTAATGGGTGGCAGCTGCGGTTCGTTCTAGTATGAGTTCAAACTATTCTTGTCGAATTCAAATAATACACGTTGATTCGAGAAGACGGTCTACAATTCGTTATTCTCTTGCAAGTCAAAAATTTCACTTCGAGTTGATATACCTTAGATCATAAGTAAGGATTCACAATCAGCCGGAGAAAAATGGCCCGAACAGCTCGGGCACCCGTTTGGCCTTCGTTGTAAAGAGGCGTTATTAGCATATTGGAATGTATTTTCTAATGTCAGTTTGCACCATATATTTTGACATATTCTGTTAGGCACTGTTCGTCCATATGTTATTACTTATTATAGGTCAATGCCTTAGTTTAATATACCTTAGATATCATGAGGGTAAAAATCAAGCTTCCAATATTATGAAAACAACGTGGAAATTCGTGTTAATGAATGAGGTTTCTTACGCTTTCCTTTAATTCCCTAAGTATCCATACTAATATTATAAATGCGAAAGTAACTCTGTCTGTCTGTTACCTCTTCACGCTTCAACGGCTTAACCGATTCACATAACATTTGGCATGGAGATAGTTGAAGTCCCGGGAAAGGACATAGGGTACTTTCCATTCTGAAAAAACGCGTAGTTGACAGAGCCCCAAAATAAGCAAAGCTTGTATAGCACGACACAACTCAGAAGGCGCGCGGCGAAACACTTAAGCCGTTGACGCAGAGTCTATTATTGCTTAATCCACGCGCCTTCTAAGTTTTGCAAACCTGTACTTATTAGGTGCACAACTCAATTCAATTCAATAATTTATTCAGCAAATTGGCCACATAGGGGCACTTTTACACGTCACAACGATATAAATACTTATATAGTGACATACATACATATATCTATACTAATAATAAGTCTGTTGCAGAAGTCCCATTAGAAACTTGAAAATTAAAAGAAACTATCAATCAAGTCGAGGGGACTGTATAAACGACACTGAACACAAAATAACGATTTTTAGAAAAATTATATGTATGTACCTATGTCCGGATTTAATTTGAAAACTACTGGACGGATTGCAAAAAAAATAGGTATGAGGGTAGTTTATAACACTGTGTATAACATATGTTGTTACACAACATATTGGCTACTTTTTATCCCGGAAAATGCACAGTTCCCGCGAGAATGCTATTAACGAATTAACAGTCTGAGTGGCGAGCCTTGGGGAGGCCTATGTCCAGCAGGGGACGTCCTTCGGCTGAAATGATGATGATGAAAAATACTAAACATCCATGACTGGTACAAATATTCGTGCTCATGACACAAAGTTTGCCCCTAGCGGGTTTCGAACACGCGGCTGTCGGAACAGCGGGCAAATAAATGCAACAAATCTATCCTATTTATTTTTTCAACACGGAATTTTTACATTGAAATATGTAGGTTTGAGTATTTAACGATCTTGTCGGGATCTAATTACGTCGGCGATTCCCATCGCGGTACAGTGTTGCCATAGATACGGAATAAGTGGACGCGCGGCCTAAAAAATCCATCGAAGACGCCTTGACCTAATTTTGTGCGGAATTCCAGCTATTTCTCGCCTGTCCGCTAGTTTACTTTGTGTATTACATAAATACCCAATTGGAATGGGAAAATTCGTCGATTAATCGGTTTTAGGCTGCTCGTCCGGTGAAGCACCACGCTCTCAGAGAATACCGACGTGAAATAATAGCTTGCGAATGCGTTCTTCCATCCGACTGTTACATTACAACTCTCTGCATTCCTCTGTCCTGTCATCCCCGTTTCCCCGATTCCCTTTAAAGGTCGACAACGCACTGGTGATTCGATTGGCCTGCTAATGTGTATGGACGACGCTGATTACTTTCGCATTTTTAATTTTAGTATGGATTACTTACTAGCAACTCGCCCCGGCTTCGCACAGGTGGTCGCATGCATGAAACACCACTGTCTATTATAAGTAAAACACACCCGTTCAGTAGTTTTAGATTTCATCGACAACAAGCAGACAGACGCGGCGGAGGACGTTAGTTTTGAAATATGTAGTTTTATTACTTTAAGGCCGTTCCCTGACCCAGCATCGTCAAATTGCTCATGTAAGATCATACTTTTCTAAGAAATGTTACAGGTAAAAATAAATAAAAAAACACATGGTATATTTGATTATATCACCCTTACATTGACAGCTTTTGTTACACGTTTCACGAAACTTCGCTCGATACAATTTAATTCCAAAGTAACCTGTAACTCGGACCTTTAATCCAACTTTACTCCAGTTTATTATATCAAACAGTGTAAAACTAAATATAACAGGAAAATTATCCATATTATATGCATACATTGACAGCTTTATAAATGCCATGTTTTTAGACGGTATTTTTATAGAAATTAAAACGCGTTAAATACTAACTGAATCGGGCGTTCTGTGCGTAGCGCTTTCTCTTTCGCAAGTTGCCCGAGTGACAGTGACGGCCGAGCTGGGTATAGGGACGACCTTAAGTAGGTATTTTTTTTATGACTTAAACCGAAGCATCAAAGTTCAAAAAAAGTAATTATCTAAACTCGACCTGTACACGTGGCACTGAAAGTTTGCGATAGAATAAAAATAATATATGTAGGAGAATAACCTTCGGTGCCCGATATTTTTAATTAGATTTATCAATCAGTGCGCACGCCCGGCGCAGGCGACGACCGAGGGCTACTCTGAAGCCACAAAGTCCCCTCACCCCGGGGAACCCTGATCGTCGCTCTACTGACTGACAGTTCATGATATGACGTCACTCCAATTTGACAGCCAGGCAGGGATGCCAGTACTCGTTTAGTTGGGCCAGATTAATAAAATTATAAATACTCTAACATATAAGTACTTAAAGAAGATGTTTTCCTCGTATTTTGTAGGTATTTTACTTACGTCGAATTTTCTGGGCGTTTTTCTTTACTAAGTAAAAAGCGTAGGCGTAAGCGCCTTAAACGCCATGGAAACGAAGTAATTTACAATACCGTTGAGATTTACTAGGTATACTTTTATAGCCGTTTAATGTATTAGTAAGTAACTCGCGTAAGTACAATTTTTTTCCTTTCCCGTAGAAATTTCGGGAAATCCTCTCTTAGTGTTACCCTAAATTCAGCTTTTTACGACCAGTAGATAGTTTGGCTGCTGGCCCAGTCATTTATCACGAAAATCAGGGGTTAGGCCATTTTTCCAATAAGTATAGCGGCGCACGCAGCAAAGATACTTGTAAATGGTGGCAAAGTTGAAAATTAGAAAGCGAACATCATGAACATGAACATGAACATAGGCACCCCCCAGCCAGACAATTCCAGTTTGGAATTTACAGTCTGATACGGCAAGCGTATTATCATCCGTAGCAATAGACCTGGTAGCCGATCTTGAGCATGACCTCCGTCCTGGGTTCACATCAAAATAAAATTCTGTTAATTTTCAAAACTCCCGGAAAACTTTACAGGCTAATCTACCAAAATAAGACCAAAATTAAATGTTTTGGCAATGTGCGTACCTAATGTCATTAGGTGCCTGTCAGTCATTCAGTCGATAACGGAAGAGTTTTAAGCTATGCATGTACCTACTAGTGATTATTTTTAAGCGTTTACTGGTCTTTGAAAGAAATAAAGAAGGAGAGAGAAACATTTCATATTATTTCAGTGAATTTCACACGTATTTACACACTCAACACGCGCTACAGAAGAACAAACACATTTAATATGAAAATGCACACTAGCTATTTATGGGCGCAGTGATCGATGATATCATATTGCTGAACCTGAAAAGGCGGTTTTAGCACTAATGACCTACCTATAAATTGTACATACTCTATACTAAAAAAAAGTTCAATAAACCCATCAGGTAACAGGTAATGTTATTCCGTTTAGGAATATGTGGGTACCGTAGGTACATTAATTTTACCTAAATTGAAATACGTTAAATTTTCCCAGAATCATCAAAGGTCCATTGTTCACTTTCATAATAGCGATTCGTACGAATTCGGGGCCCTGTATCCGATTCTGAAGGATTTCGCGTTCCAGCTCAACGGTTCGAATTCAAACGTATTGTTGTGTATTTCGCGCGGCCGGCCGTGAACGTTTCAGACAGACCCAGTGTTTACAAACACTGCCGTATTTACCTCGAGCTAAGGGCTGACTCAGCCGGGATTCTTCAGAGCTGTATTTTCGCTTTTAAAAATAACTGTTTAGCGTGCAACATACGTGCGATGAAGCAAAATATGGAGTGTTGAGCTTATTAGTTATGGCGTAACAGTTGAAAAAGTGTCCAGTGGATTAATAAGCAACACACTTGCCTCACACAACTCACCCCTCCCGTTTTCGTCAGCAATCGCCTCAGCAGTGCCATCTGAAGGCGCTACTGCAGACTAGCCGCTAAGTTTGACACTTGACATTTTACAGTTGCGACCGCAGCGCCATTAAATTATGCAGATTTGGTGGCACTTTTGGAAGTATAGCAAACCAAGTTACCTATATCGTAGTGTCTTCGAAACAGCATTACTTACTACTGGCCTGCACAAGCCATTTGGTAAAAAAAAGAAGAAAAAGCAAGATATGAGGGCTACTTGTCTCTGGCCATTAAAAATCAATGTTCCTATTTGAATTTAGAATATGTTTAAATCGTATCGAACGGTAAGTGACCGTTATCAGCCTCAATTATGTTTATAAAACCTCGATAGAGTGATGTTATGTTCGCGTGATCGCCGACAATCAACACAAAAATTATTGATACCTATCGTATCTAAAATGTAGTCAACAGTCACTTCTGATTGGAAGTAAATACTGGCAATAATGATACAATAAAATATGTATCAAGCTCAAACTGTGAAGTGTTCATACATAAATATATTTATTCTTTAGTAAAGTTTCATCGAAACAAGGAATACCTAATTTCAGTTTTTTGTTTATGGTTAATGGTTTTAACCAATTCACTCGCACAAGCAATTTAGACCTAAATTCTCCGTACATTTTACTCAAATGTATCCTTGAACTTCACTTACTGGGTATCGATCCATGTGTGTAATACAAGTCGATTAATTTATTCAGTACTTAAGGGTCCTTCTGTCTTACCTTATTACGTAATTAGCTAACCTAACAACATCTCATAGTGAACATTTTAATACTGGTCATTTTGAGGTTGAAAATGTATTATTTAACGAAATCGTTAAGTACATGTACATAAGATTTTAGGGTTGTCACTCTTTATGGAAAAAATATAAAAATCAATTATCAAAAAAACAATGGTGAATAAGTACTACTGTCAGTTTAGAGGTAAAAGGGTCCAAAACGTACGTACGCGGGTTAGGCCGAAAGAGAAAATGCAAATAAAGTCAATCGTACGATTAAAAACAAACCGAACTTTAGAATTTGGAAAAATGGTAAATAAAAGGGTAATATTATATTAGGTCCTTACATATGAAATTGGCGTTTCATATGGCAGAAATGAAAACGATTTTTTTTTATGAAACTATTTTTTTATTTAGTCAAAGTATGTACCATGGCTATCTATGCACTTTTGCCATCTCGAAGGTAGTTCATTGATTCCTTTACTAAAAAAAGTGTGTGAGCGAGAATCAATAAAATCTTTGAAGGCCGTTTGGACAGCCTCGTGAGAATTGAATTTTTTTCCTTGCATGAAGTTGTCCAAATTCCGAAAAAAATGGTAATCAGTTGGAGCAAGGTCCGGGGAGTATGGTGGGTGTCGAAGACATTCCAGTCGCAGCTCCCGTAGTTTTGCGGCCGTCAAACGTGCCGTATGTGGTCGAGCGTTGTCCTGAAGCAGCAGTGGGCTAGATCGATTGACCAGTCTGGGTTGTTTAATGGCTAGCTTTTCCATCATCGTTTGCAATTGTTGACAATACACATCAGCCGTGATTGTTTGCCCAGATCTTAAGAAACTGTAATGGATGACACCGGCACTAGTCCACCAGACACTTACCAGTACCTTTTTCTGAGTCAACTTTCGTTTCGGGCAGAATTTGGCTGGTTCACCTGGGTTCAACCATTGTGAAGAACGTTTCCGGTTGTCGTACAAGATCCATTTTTCATCACAAGTAACGATACGATTCAAAATGCCTTCATTATTGTGCCGGTTGAGAAGTGAAACGCAACACTCGACGCGTGTTTCTTTGTTTGCGTCGCTCAATTCATGCGGTACCCATTTTTCAAGTTTTTTCACTTTTCCAATTTGTTTCAAGTGAATCAAAATGGTTTTATCACTCACACCGAAGCCTGCCGCTAACTCTGACGTGGTTTGCGATGGATCTGCTTCCACAATTGCTTTTAATTCTTCGTTATCAACTTGTGTCTCCGGCCGTCCACGAGGCTTGTTCTGTAGGTCAAAATTTCCAGAACGGAAACGTTGGAACCAATAACGTACCGTATTTTCTTTTGCAGTAGCTTCCCCATACGCATTGTTAATCCTACGAGCCGTTTCTGCAGCACTAGTGCCGAGGTGAAACTCATATTCGTAAATATAGCGATATTTTAAGTTCTCCATATTGTGAACAGAACGATGTGAAAGAAAAACAAATGACGCGATAACAAATAAATTTCGTAATTCGAACACAGAAATACATGGTCTTAAATTTGAAATAAATTTGAATTTGGAATTCCTAGCCGAACGCCACATATTTTGAATCAAAGTTGCCAGTTCGCCAAACGCCAATTTCATATGTAAGGACCTAATATTAGCGTAATGAAATTTATAGAAATTCACAATGGTTGTAAAAACCTGTCCGCAAATAGAGCAAGAAAATCCTCGATTGAGGTGCGCACGTCAATTAGGTGACAATTATAATTAGGTCAGGTAGGTAAAAACCTGCACGCATCTGCGAAGTAATTCAAAGATGCGTGTGTAGTCCCCAATCCGCACTGGGCCCGCGTGGAGACTATAGCCCAAACCCTCTCTCTCATGATGAAGGGAGGCCTGTGCCCAGCAGTGGGACGCAAATAGGCTATGCCAGTAGTGGTAGTAGTTTTAGTAGTATTATTAGGTCGGGTAAGCGGAAATTACACCAAAAAAAGGTTTTAAGGATACAATATCTATGTAAATCAAACCATAAAATTTTATCTGGCGTCGATTCGATAGAACGGCCTGTGTTCTATACAGGTTATTGCGAAGTAGAGAGTTACAGTACCTTACTCACGCAGGGGTCTTGCCCCAGACGCAGTTGTGGCACTCGTTCAAAGCGCAGCCAAGAGCCTTGATAGTAATAGTCAGGTGAACAAATGTTGCAGCCCCCATAAGCATAAAATATATAAAGTACCACGCTGCTGCGGTTGGGGGTGTAGGGTGGACTGGAAAAAATATTAAACATTAGAAATTTAGGGATCTAAAAAAACCGCAAACCCATATTCAATAATATGGGTGCAAAAATTGAGATGGAATGCGACGGAAACTATCACAGAATGGGCGCACTTTAATGGGTATAGTTTATATTAATTATTATAGTAGGTATTAACTTTCAAGCAATTCCATGTTTATCGTCATATAGTAATAAATTCGATAGATACATTCGATATTTCTTTTTCAATAATCGCTGACTGACTGCTGAAAATAAAAGTTTGCTGAACGGTAGCTCTCAATTTGGTTTTTAAAATTAGCTTCATATACAATGACAATCATGAAAAACGGCCTGTACTACCAGAGAAAATCTCATCAAAAAGTTTGTAATGCAGAATTAAAATATTGCTTCACTATATTATAATATAATAGAGGATAACTAACATTTTAACACTTACGAGTATTTAAAATGTATGACTATGCTTTATTTAAGTTTGAAACGGTAAAGTTGAGTAATAAAAATGATCGTTTTCCTTCCTGGAAACGAGTATGTAACGCATGTCTATCTCCTGTCTACTATTTTAGTAGGTAAGTACCTATTGGCCAGCATTACGAATGTTGTAGAAGTTTGCTTGACCCGTATTGTTAAGGCGCTGACAAGACCTAAATTGGCTTTTTTTAAACAGTACCTATTTAAACGAAAAGTATTTGATTTTGTAAGGCGAGTAAAATATGAATATCATCATCATCATTATCATTTCAGCCGAAAGACGCCCACTGCTGGACATAGGCCTCCCCCAAGGCTCGCCACTCAGACCGGTCCAAAAGTGAAAATCATTTCGATGAAAAAAAATCGTGAAGTTGCGGTTGCGTCTTCTAATCCTATTTTAATGGTTCTATATGTTTAGTTTTTTAACGCAGATGTCTATAATTAAATACACTATTCTATCATACTCATACTAAAAAGTTTGCGGATTTATATTGTTCATTCAATTCTTTTTTAATCTTCGTTTTTCTGATTTTATTCGTATATCGCCACATGCCGCGGTCGTGCTTCTCGCTCCTTCCAATGCAAACATACATTCTCCACTGAGACAGTCGCCTGCCTCGATTGCTAAAGGTCATTAGCTCTTGTCAGCATCTTAAGCCCGTACTGGGTATATTTTTATATTCTGTGGTCTTGTCTAATATTGATTAATGATCACATAGCCCTCAGACCAAACTTGGAGAGGCTATTTGGTTATACGTAGGCTGAAGACAGCGATCTTACTTGGCAGGGTGGCAGAATTGACAACATTTCATTTTTTTAACATGGTTATAATATTCATAGTTAAAATTGAAATTAAAAACTCCTCATTCTAAAAGGACGTAATGCAAAAGTGACGTACTTAACCCTTCTGCGCATAGGTAGAATTAGTTCTGCGCGTAGAGCGCTCATCCGTAGAGCGAAAGAGCCATATGTATGACGTCACATGGTCATTATGCACCAGTTACCACTAAACCACGATTTTCACTAAAAGTAATGAACAAAAAAGTCTGAGACTTTTTAATTGAATCCTTTAGACAGAGATACCGAAATGGTCTTCGAATTACTTCTTACTAAAAATTTGAAATGTTGTCAATTAATTGTCAAGGGAATACTGTCTGAGTGGTGATCCTCATCGGCGGGGTAAAGATTGAGCAGGATACAAAATAAATGTACTTATCAGTTTACAAAATTAAGACGCAATGCTTCCAGAAAAGGTAGGTAAGAAGGTAGTAGGTAAGGTAGTGCCCTATATACCTACGCTCCCGTTGATTCGTCATGGTGCGGGCAGCACTATCGTGCCCACAGATAATGTTAATAGTATTTCCCCAAGTTATTTCACTGAACATCACTACGAAATTTAATTAACATATTTAAGTATTTTTAGTAACATATTTTTTAGACACAAAGCTGTTTTTAATGTCAAGGAACCTAGACGTGACAAATGTAGGTGATTAACACTAAATCTTCACATTCACATGTATGATATTTATAAAATGAATGAATTTAACTTAATATAAATGTAAATCCGATTAGATACACTCAACAGCAATGAAATCACTTTGTATAGGATACAATGTGACCCGATTTCATAGCTGTTGAGTGTAAGTTGAATGTAAGACGCTGACAAGAGCTAATGACCTTGAGCAGTCGAGGCAGGCAACTGTCTCAGCGGACAATGTTTGCATTTGGATCCCGCGAGAAGCACGATCGCGGCATGTGGGCGATATGCGTAGAAAATCAAAAATGAACATTTAAAAAAAATCCCACATTGCATGAACAATATAAATTAACAATTTTTTTAGTAGGTATGAGTATGACGGAATAGTGTATTTAATTATAGAAATCTGCGTTGAAAAATGAACTTTTAGAACCGTTAAATAGGATTAGAAGACGTGACTTCACGATTTTTTTTTTCATGGAACCGATTTCTTGAAATCCTTTTTACGAAATAGCAAGTTTTTTAAGTATGTAGTGAATATTAACATATATTTTACTCGCTTTAAAAAATCAAATAGTTTTCGTTTAAATACTGTTTAGATAACGTCAATTTAGGTCTCGTCAGCACCTTAAGAAAAAGCTGAGCTCACATGATCTGGAATATCGAGTCGAAATTTGTGGCATCACTACTGGTATAGGGATGTGCAATGTGAACAACATTTATTAACAACTTAGGTACTATCGACGTACTTAGGTACTATTTATCTAGCCGTTATTTGCAGTGTCCGATGACATTGAACGTATTATTTATACTTGTAGCAGACACGATATATTCTCACGTCATGTATTGTTTACAAACACACCTTATCTCGCATGTAATCTTTAAAGTTCTGAAAAATAACTGACACATCACATTGTAAGTTGCCAGTTACATTTAGGTACAATGATAATATTGATAATGGTTCGTTTTATTACTAGTTAGGCACTTTCCGAGTTAAACATCTGCTCGCTGCTCTGGCCAGGGGACAGTTCTTAAAATCATCAAATCCATCATGATACAAATTAACATCAACTGATTAAAAAAATTAATTCGAACTTATACAATAAGAATTCATCCATGAAATTACCTACCTGTTATCCTGTAGTGATCACAAAAATTCATTAAGCAAACATTTATTTTATTTTATTTAAAACACTTAGGTATTCGTGAATATTAATTTATTAATGATGTAGCTTAAACATTTGAACTAAATTTGGTATTAAGTAAAAAAAAATAAGACAAATTATGAAATTAATCACAATAATTGATATAAACTTAACTGTTTATTTGAAAGTTTTTGCATTGCTCAAAAGAACGGAATTTTCATAATACGTAGTACCTAATACATACAATACAATGCAGATTACATTTTGATTGTACTGTAAATGCTGTAATCAGTGCAATGAAAATGCTAGCCTAATGACGACAGACAAAGAAAACTTTATCTGATCATCACTGGTCATGTTATCTATTAAATTCATTATTTTCAAATACTGGCCGGTTGTAATCATTCGTGAAACGTAATGCCAGATACTATTTTAGAAGAAAACCTTTTTAAATTCGGAACGTTTTTCACGGACATACCTACTCGTATCGATGGAGGAAAAGTCCAATTTCATATTCGGAACCTTGTAGAGTTCGCACCGGTATGGCAACGCCGCGTTCGCTGGAGGGAGAGGACCGATGCGTGTATAGAGGAGTGAGGGAGAGGGTAGATCCGGAGGGGGGCAGATAGCAACAGGCGCCGTGGCCACGTGCTCTGCGGCCTTGCCACTGCCGTAGAAGCTTCGCGCCTTTTTTTAGATAACCACCTCTAATGACTTACACTAAACCGCCGGCCACGTAAGAATCGATAGACCGGATAACGTTTATCTCTGCCGCGAGCACCTTGATTGCTATCTGGGGAATTACACCAATTTATAGGAGATAACGCACTGAAGTTTTAATGCAAAATTGATCCTGTTTGTATTGTCATACCAAATTGGTGACGGAAATGCCGTATGCCAAGGACATAGTAAAACATTTACATATAGGTAACCTATTTGAATCACAAACGAAATGCAAATCACTACTTTAAAGTGCAGGGCCGGGCAATCTCGACTGCGGGAAATAACAACTAGGTACATTTACTTACGATGGTACATAAAAAAAAAGAATACCTCTAGAGTGGTCTGAAAACCACTTTTTCGAATTTTCGAGCAGACTTATAAGTAGGTGTTAATATTAATCCCGATTACTCACCTAAGTAAGTATATCGTATAGGCTATATGTTATATGAAGTACTAAGATTAACCCTTTTCTAATTAACATTACGTAAATATGTTAGAGTAGACATTAAAAACACTTCGCGTAGAAGCACCTATGAAACCCTTAGAAACTAAGCAAATCGCACATAATATTTCTACGGATGTCAAGTTCATTACAATTGTAGATCAGTTTGTTACATGAAACCTGGAGATCAGTTTCTTACATCATTTTCATTATAAATATCATTATTTAATACAAATGAGGGCCGCGTTTATGTTGATGATATCATAAGGGAAATAGGGCGAGGGTCCCAGCGAGCGAAGGTCGATCACTAACTTCCGCGTGGCGTGTAACATGGGTTATATATATATTTTTAAAATAAGTTCATATAATACAGAGATACAGATATTTATTGATACATTTCATCTTATTATCTCCATAAATAATTCCTATTTTAGATTAACTAATTATTTTAGATACAATAATTATTATAAAAAAGGTAAGTTTTATTTACTTTCATTTTATCACTTATGTTAAGTACGCATTTGATACTGTTTTATAATTTCACTTACCTAATATTTATGGATTATACCACTTCTCCTGAGTGAGAAAAAATCGTCTATGTTGCAACTGTAACATGCTAAATCTAAGAGTATTTTCTTTAATTCTTTTAATTTCTTTAATTGTGGGCAGAAACCGTACAAACCGTATATTGTGTAAATGGCCGTTTTTGAGTTTTTAATCTCAGTTGGTATATAGTTATAATACCTAGTTCCTCAAAGTATTTTCATATAAGTAAACTGAATTAGAAAACTGGGAGAAATATTAAAAATAGATTAATAAAGGCGGAACCCGAAAATTACCACGACCCCGTGATATTATTTGGTAAACTATTTTGATATAAGTAGTGTTAACCTTTACTTTAACAGGAAAGTTGCGCTCTTTTACAAAAAAAAGTCTTACACATTATTTTTCGCCATGTCAATTATCTAGAAACATTAGGTAGGTGAAGTACCTTTTCGTTAAATAATAGTAATACAACGAAAAGTAATTTTTCATTTAGGTTAAACAATTTTTTTCTTTCAGTCAATGCGACTATCCCAAAAATTTATCATCCAAAAAGTGACTCAGAAAACTCACTATTATACCCTTATCTTACCTAGACAAATGCAAAAACGCTTTTAGCGCATTGAATTTAAACTAAGTACAAACTTTAGTAGACTTTGGCGCGGTTTCAACTGGTCTCCACTTTGAATCTATAAAATACACATTGCGACTATAAATTTCAGTGAATAAAAAAAGGTTCTGACGCAGTTTTATTCGTCAAATGCGTTCGGCAAGTTTTGTGCATAACTTTAGTTCAAAACGTCTGCCGTAGCTTGGAGTGCGGCCAAACGAGGTTCGCCTGATTGAAAGTTGCCCGTCAGTTCTGTTCTACTTGATTTACTTTTTAGGACTTTCAAAACTAAAGGTTTTGGGAGTCACGTTCGTGCTCGTAGGGATCAATAGAGGCTTAGACATTAACTACTAAAATCTTACCAGGGTGTCGCCGTCGACGGATACGTCTGGGACGACATCATCATCACTTGATTTTCTGATTACATTTTTCGTCGGAACTTTTGATTTTGAAAAAAAAACAACGCAGGCGAATGATTGAAGCGTTTAAGTGTACAGTGTATCAACTCGTAACAGCTTAACGAAAAGTAATAAAAACACGACTACTTATTATCAGATAATAACTTGCTCATACTCTTACTGCTAACCAACATTTGCGATAAAAAAAAGAATTTTATTAGAATGTAAAGTTTTATTTGTAAGAAATTATTGTAATTTGTAGTTTAATTATTAATGCCCACTCCTGTCCTGATATAGCTGCCAAAGGCGACGAGATCAATCAATCAATTTATTTTATTTCTAACGAATTGTATTTTTTTTTCAGGTAATTACTACATACACTCAAAATAGCAGTAATATTTACATGCGGTAAGATAAATGTTTCATAATAATAAATAAATGTAGGTTAATCAATTTTATATATTATGCCTTGTCACTAGTCACTATAAATATTATTTGTAAGCTGAGTTACATAAGAACCTTTTGCGATAACAGGTGATTTCACCGAATTTCAATGATACCATAGAAGAAGTAAGGTAAACTTAGAATGTCAACATTCAAACAAATCAGCGTACGCCCGAAATAAGTGCTAAATGCGATATTAGATGTCGCTGCCTAGGTAGCTTCTAGCCTGCATACTTTGAACTCCATGCGCGATATTTAGATGGCGCTGTACAGGGGAAGTATGAAAATTTGAAGCTCCCTAGCTATTTCCGATGTACGCCGTAATGTAAGGAGATTGACAGTCTTATATAATTACATACATTGTTTCTGATCATAATCCTAAATTTGTTAGCATGCGACCCCTCAACAACTGGACGGTGTCAAGAAATACCTCATGATAGAAGGCCGTGAGAGCGGCCAGCTGGTCATAGATTAAACAAATTGATCGAAAGTACAATCCTTATCAGATAGGGCGATTATTGCTCTGCGTAATGATAGTGATCAGAAATTTACTGCTGGTGGGCCGACTGTTAAATTCTATTCATGAAATAAAGCTCTCTGTCTAATGCAGAAGTATCTGGGGGCAGACGAGCCAACGGCGGCGCAGGGCACTAGATAACTACCTTTGCTCGAAGCGTTTCGTCGTATTTTGGTACCCTTACAGGTTCGATCTGGATACTGCTAGAACGTCCTAATATTCAAGATATGATGCCAAGAGAGTGCTTATCAAACATACCAAGTTTCAAATGAATAGATATTATACTGTAGATTTGATTAATATCTAAAATACCCAAAATTCGTACCTATCACACTTTCAAAATTACCATAGTAGTGAATTGATTTCTGTTGGTTAGCCTATATGACATTTTACGAGTATGTCACTCTTACGAAACGGCCAAGTCCCATATTTTGACTTTTTGACCGACACAGCTTGGCTCTCCATAAGATCTCAGAACTTTTTACAGTACAAGCAATACGTCGTCAAGTTTTTGTGAATTGTGTATCAGGAAGATTATTGAAAAGTATTGGACCGGTATTTTTTTTATTTGACGTAATCAAACTTATACGGATATATATTGAGTTGAAATGTCGCGTGACGTCACGGTTAGGTACGATTTATACCTAACGGTGACGTAGTTAGCCCCCACTCTCCAACTTTAATGCGTTTTAACTTAGTCATTCTTTGTTAATTTGATAAAACAAAAAATACGTGTCTAATATTTTTTTATTACGTGACTGACGGACTAATTAGAATTTCGATTTCTTCACCCTGTCGTCATCCCTATTGAGAATATCAAGCATGGATATAAAATAGGTACTTATAAGTAGGTATCCCAAAACAAAAAACCTTACAAAAAGTTCTTGCCCAATTATACGACTTAATATGCAAAGTAAGGAGCCTTGGTGATTTTCCATTTATGAGGTGACATTGGGAGTTATCGGACCAACGCAACGGGGCTATTCCGTTTCCGATAAAATCGATAACCAAGTCGAGCTTCACCGCTACTCCGGAATTAAATTCGACTTGAGCACCAAAAGGAAAAGAAAGATAAGTAGGTAAACCACTGCTTACTACCTACTACAGCAGTATATGTATGTACGTCTCACTGTCGGCCACAGGCCACCGGCCTCCTTTCACCACAAAATGATTTGGGCTATAATTATAATATAATAATTGTATGTTCACCAAAAAATAAATAGTAATTGTGAACCGATTTCGATGATCCTTTTTTGTTAGAAAGATGGTACTTCCAAGTTGGTCCTTATTACTATGTTTGGAAACTGTAGCCGAAAAAAAAATTCAAGTAAAAAAAAAATCGCCTTCAAACTCCGACAAGTCTGTCGGTGTCAAGTGAACCGACCCAAAGAAATGATAATCATATACTTAGTGATCTTGACATTGACATCGCAGTCTGTCGGAGTTTGAAGACGGTTTTTTTATTTTATTTTAGTCATTAAAACTAATTTTCACTTAATGAGATCAAACGATCTCACTAAACGAACTAGAACATATAGATACAAGTACAAGGAAGAAAGTTTTCAATATTGGATCCGAACAGGCCCCGTTTATCCCTAACGCGGGCATGCATTGTACTAAGTGCATTAGTCGAATTAGTCCACTGAGGCATAGTAAAAAATTCAATTTGCCTCCGCCGTAGTACAGTCGAGAAAAAAGGTAGTTGCAAGGTAAAAATTATATCCATTTTTTCCGGAAGAGCCGTCCGGAATAATAGGGGTGCGGACGCTTCGCAAAATCGGATTAAAGGTTTCCCCTCAGACAGAATCGTTAATAAGTCGTGTTCAGATAAGAGCATTAAAAAAACCACCGAGAAGTTACTTCAGCTTGAAATCTCTCATATTTTCTACGATGATTGGACCAAACTCGGTTAGAACCTTCGGTTCGCTTGATTACATAGTACCTATATGCTTGACATTAAGGATTCACAGTCAGCCGGAGAAAAATGGCCCTGTCAAAACGGATGCCCGAACAGCTCGGGCACCCGTTTGACCTTCGTTATAAAGAGGCGTTATTAGCATATTGGAACGTTTTTTCTAATGTGAGTTTGTTAGGCACTGTTCGTCCATGTGTTATTACTTATTATAGGTCAATGTTAACCTTGGACATTCGTTGAAAAAATCGTAATAATTCTTGACTTTATAATTAATACCGTTCTTCTAATCTAACTAGTTAATTGGTACTGTAAAAACCTGTGGTCATCGCGTATTCACAAGGCTCCAACCATGGTCAACTCTGATGTAACTAACTATAAATTTTATTAAACAATCCTTCATCAAGCGACAAAAAATCTAGAAGCGTTATGCAAAGAATATGCGGAAGACGATTAAAGACAGAAAGAGTAAAAACCTTTTCAAGGCTGAAAAATCAACCGGCCTCCGGTACCGGTCTTTGTAGTATTTAAAACTTGTTTGAACGTATAGCAGAACACAACTTAGAAGGCGCGCGGCGAAGCACTTAAGCCGTTGACGCAGAGTCTGTTATTGCTTAATCCGCGCGCCTTCTAAGTTGCTTCGTGCTATAACGCGAAATTATTAGGAAAATAAGGAAGTTTTTGTCTCGCCCTTCGATCACCACGGAATGATCATTCCTAATAATACGTATACAATAAAATACAAATACTCTTTTTGAACAGCAAATACTATTATATAAAAGAAAATCGTGTTAGTTACACCACTCAAAACTCAAGAACGGGCCGGCTAAACCGATTTCGATAATCTTTGATTTTTTGGATTTGTTGCCACCCCGAATAGGACAATAACCGTAACCAGTACAATATCAAAAAATGCACGTAAAAAAATCATGATACATTCAACAGCAATGAAAACGGGTCATTTTATATGGAAAATCCTATACAAAGTGAACCGTTTTTATTGCTGTTGAGTGTCATTTTAAATATGATTTTAAAATTCGCTCCCGCCATCTTTCGCAATTAACAGCTCATGTCACGCATATGCAATGCTGAGATTGCTGAGTGTACAATCACACAATAAAGTCAGAACATTTTGTCACCACTGAAATTACTTCCATTCCTTCCATTTCTACTATACTCTGATATGCCTCATTCATCCATACTACACGGAGAAAAAAGACACCTAGACTTTTGTCTCCGTGTAGCAGAATATTGTAAATTCAACTTGATTTATTGTATTATATGTGACAACTATAATTTTTTTACACATTACCAGAAAATATTATTAACTAGAATATTCTAGTACCTACCAACAAAAATATGCCTTGTTGTAATAAGAAGAAATCTGTTAACCATAGCTGAAATCTGTTTTCCTACACCATAATCAAACTACTATACGATCTGGTAATATTGTAATTTTTTTTTTCTCCGTGTAATATTATAAATCCGAAAGTAACTCTGTCTGTCTGTTACCTCTTCACGCTGCAACCGCTGGACCGATTGAGATGAAATCTGACATGGAGATAGTTGGGGTCCCGGGAAAGGACATAGGCTACTTTTCATCCCGGAAAAACGCGTAGTTCTCGCGGGAACGCGATAACCGAATTCCACGCGGGCGAAGTCGCGGGCAGAAGCTAGTTTCTTCATATTTTATGAAATTCAACACAGACAACAGACGAGCATGTGGTTTAGAGTAGGTATCTACTCTTGTCCTGATATTTTACCGTCCAATACTCATTAATTTTTGTATGATTCGAGTTTGTCGTTACAATAATAAGTTCTAAGTAGCGTTTAACAATTACGAAAGGTCAACGGATAAAATAGTTACCCACACACGAAAGATATCACTATCGTACGGGAATATTGTGGTTAAATTTAATGACGATTTCATATGAAATCGAGCAGCTTATGTATTTTCCGTTAATGCATTGTGAGGAATTTTAGATATAACGACCAGCGGCCGTCTTTTTCAGCAACATAGGTTATAATCATAATACTAATGAAATATTACGTTAGGACAATCCGTTAAAGTTGGCAATTCCATATGAGTATATGTTACCTACAACTTGAATTTTTCAAGTTTCCTTTTTACACCACGTAGCGACTGCTCTAGAAATTGTTGAAAAATGAATCAGTATGCCACACGTGCAGCACGGCGTGTCACTTATTGAAATCCGCAGAAGCATTACCGGTTGACATTATGCGGTTGGAACCATAAAACCGATCCTTCGCCATCCTCAGGATTTTTACAATCGTTCCCTGATCTCGCCAAGAGCTGTTTATCACCCGAGCGCGTTTATGTCACATTACACCACACCCAACGTATTCACATTTTTTTCCAACCCGCACTGTTTATCTATTGTTCTTGTAGTATTTATACGGCTATTGACAGGTTACGCGAGCTATAAAAAGGCTGTAAAACTTACCTAATTTAATATAGGGTGTTATGGTGTGTTTGAACTTGAATGTCGTTATATTGGTGTGATGTTTTAGCTGAATACTTGACGATCAAGTTGCTAATCTATTTATTTATCATACTGCCGATATTAAAGAAAACATTATCAATTGATGCAACTTCACGATTCACGCCATTGAGATAATTTTTTTATGTCTTTTCGTAAAATTTGTTGATAAACATTATTCTTGGTCTTAAGAGCCCAGAAGAGGTCATCTTCATATTATGAATTCATTCGTTGATAGGTATCCATAAGTCAAAGCTATAACAAAGGTTAAGTATATCATCATACAGGTTTACACAACTGAAGAAGGCGCGTGGATTAAGCAGAAATAGACTCTACGTCAACGGTTTAAGTGCTTCACCGCGCGCCTTCTCAGTTGTGTCGTGCTGTACTAGCTTCTCCCCGCGAATTAGTCCGCGTGGAATCCGGTTAGATTAATACATTTTCAACCCTCTTTTTACCCTCTTAAGGCTACAAATGGGCTAGGGATTTACAAAAATCCTTTCTTAAAGGTTGTCATACAACTATAGGGATGACGACATGGCGAAGAAATCGAAATTCCAATTAGTCCGTCAGTCAGGTAATAAAAAAAATATTAGACACGTATTTTTTGTTTTATCAAATTAACAAAGAATGACTAAGTTAAAACGCATTAAAGTTGGAGAGTGGCGGCTAACTACGTCACCGTTAGGTATAAATCGTACCTAACCGTGACGTCACGCGATATTTCAACTCAATATATGTCCGTATAAGTTTGATTACGTGAAAAAAAAAATACGTGTCCAATACTTTTCAATAATCTTCCTGATAGACTAAGGAAAAAAAAGTTGTCGTCGTCCCTATTAGCACAGCTATTAGTGTGCCAAATTTTATACGAATCTGTCCAATAGTTTCAGCTGTACGCTCAATCGGTCACCTTTGAGTTTCATATATTTAGACACTTTCCTTATTCCTCATGAAAGGTCATATAAGCAAGACTTCTATCCTAGAAGCACGTACATATATTTACTAAGTTAATAAGTCCTCTAACTCAGACTCAGTGGGACACAAATAGCCTATTACGTAGCAAATCTTATCCCGAGAATCCAGGGTTCGATACAAAGTCATCAGGTTTTTTTGTAATCGATCGATGTACGTAGCCGGCCAACATGCGCGTTGCGTGTGCGCATTGACCGACGCCCGCGCCGTGACAAAGTCACCTCGCCAACCTTGCGCTCGTCTGATCCTCGGGTTGTTGACCATTATACAATAATAGATGGGTCAATAAAAAACCAAACCATTTTGGGATTCAATTCAAAGCATTATTGCAACGCAAATATTTTATTAGGGTGCCAATGACGTTAGCGGTCAAGGTCATAGTTGATGATTTTGTTGTCACCCTGTAATATCGATTTCTGTAGTTAGATTTAAGCACTTGTTCAATTCAAAGTCCTCTGTCACTTTACTATCCGTCATACTTACCTATGTCAATTTATTTCGGTTCATTTTATCTGAATAGAAAAATTGAAGATTTTCCTCGATTGATTTTCACCACAATTCTGATTAATATAATAATCTACTATTTGACTGATGATGGCGATAAATGGTAACATTTATATGATTTTATCAATGTAATAATTCACATAATACCAGTACCTAAGTACATAAGTATTTAATTAAGTCTTTATATATAAAAAAAAAAAAACTCGAAATTTATCTCTAGTACTAGTTATTTTGGTGTCATGTGACGTAGTTAGCAACCTATAAAATAAGTAGTTATTTCTAATAAAATTCGTAATTATTAGTACCTACAGGCTAGTTGATTTATCGTATGGCACTTTATTGCGAATGAATTAACTTTTTTCGACTGCGCACGATTCGCCCATCTTTATTTTGCTGTTGGTCTTAGGTGCGATGGCCCGTAATAATAGTTTCTTAAGTGTTAGTTTGGAATGTTTGTCTATTCTGTAGGTGCGCTGTATTGGTAATGAGTTCAGGAATGTGGCGTCGCTTTTTCCGCGCCCGCGCAGTCAAGGTCGTTCGTCCGGCTCGTTCCGGCCGCCATGTTGGATGCTACCGTTTTACATTTTAGTGCCATTATTAGGTTTATCACAAACTTGCGCTGGATTTAGCGAATATTTGATATTTTCCGCCATGGGATGTTGCGTTGAATTTTACTATTAATTTAAATGGAAGTGTTCTAAGCGTCATCACCAAAGTAGTTCCGAAATACAGCACTTGCTGAGCTGGTGGCCCTTTCATTAACATTTGTATAGTTTTTAGTTCTTCTTAGTCTTCTTGTGAAAGTCTTTCGTCTGAAATAAAGACGATAGTCAAATACGTTTTCTTTTCCACGTCGTACTTTATACAGTTCTATTATTTTTGTGGATTACCAAATTAAAGTGAATCATTCCAGAAATACGCTTCAGATTTTCTTACTTACTGTTAAAACACATTATGAGCATTGTGATATTTTTTCTAGCTCTAAAGAATCAAATTAGCTAACCGACAGTTCATTTTAATTCGATCGTTGGCCTTAGCTGTTACAAATCAGTGCTGTATATTTCTCTTAGGTACAGTCGCCATCAAACATATGGAACCGCACATGGTCATCATACCTAAATATCTGACCGATCTTATAGTAAAGACGTTGCGTGGTCATATTTATCACTAGCGACTGTTAGAAGATGCGCAATAAGAAGTACCTACCTAAGTATGTTTTGAGATTTATCAATTGATAATTTTAAACTTTAAACCCCCAACACAAAAATGAGGGATGTTATTGGTTTGACGTGTGTTCTGGATATGTATATTTGTGACCTCGTAGCTGTGAAAAAAATAAACCGATTCTGATTTAGTTTACTTCATTTGATAGATGAGTTAATCCAGAGTGATCTCTTTTTGGAGAAACTCAGTTCAGCGATTTGAAGATTATCGGCTCTTTTCTAATGGTATTTCGGGTTATTACGTCGTTTGAAAGAATTTATGACATTAACAACGCCTCAATTCTTCTCTTCCATCATCTCAATGTCTGCCTACTGACTGTCGGACTCTACATTTTGAGTGGAGTTAGGTACCTTTTTCGGGATAAAAAGCAGTATATGTCTTTTCCTGGGACTCTATTTCTATTAAAAAAACCGGCCAAGTGCGTGTCGAGCCACGCGCAAAGTATAGGGTTCCGAAGTTGAGGATGCCCACAGTACCTTTCTAAGACTTATTAGCATCTAGCTAGCCTGTGGTATGACGTGCCCGCCCGACGCCTCTGCCGGTCGAGAAAAATCATTGGTTTTTTAATCATTTCATAAGTTGGTCGACTATGACTCGTAAGTTTGTACAGCCTACTTAGCTGTGATAGTTTTTCTTTCAACTACGTTATATATGCCACAACTGTGATTTTTTTCAGCCATCCAAATACCACCATTTAGCTGGCAGGGGGGGGGGGACACGTGACTCTAACGAAAAATAGCACTTTAAAGCTTAATATTTTACAAACGCATCACTTAATAAAAAAATGGTTTTAACAAACCCACGATATTTTTTTAAGACCTATTCAACGATACGCCGCACCATGGGGTACGCAAGAAAAAAAAAATACATCCCCACTTTACGAGTAGGGTAAAAAATATATTTCAAAATTTTATTGTACCACTTTGTCAGCATAACTAATATGTATATTCATGCCAAATTACAGCTTTCTAGAACTAAGCATCTCCGAGCAATAGTGCGGACAGACGGACGGACGGACGGACGGACGGACATGGCGAAACTATAAGGGTTCCTTGTGGACTTCGGAACCCTAAAAACAATCATACAAATCAGTCCCAACTAGGTAACAGACAGACAGAGTCACTTTCGCATTTATAATATTAGTATAGTATGGATAAAAACGTAGGTTAACAAGCAATTGTGAAATTCTTCATATACGTTTTGCTATCTCAGGTACCTAATTAAGTTTAATTTAATATTCGGTATTTTTCCCAACATCGACAGCTGCTTATCTTCATGCTCAATCCCTCATTGCATTTGTGATGTTTTTGTAGTCTAAGAAAAATAATTAGCTTTTGCGAATATTGAAGCCTAGCTTCTGCCAGCGACTTCGTCCGCGTGGAGTTCGGAAATAGCGTTCCCGCGGGAACTATGCATTTTTCCGGGATAAAAAGTAGCCTATATGTTGACCAGTGTTATAAACTACCCCCGTACCAAATTTTGTTGCAATCCGTCTTGTGGTTTTCGAGGTAAATCCGGACAGTTTTTTTTTCAGTATCGTTTATATAGTCCCCGCGACTTGATAGTTTCTTTTATTTACAAGTTTCAGACGCGATTTCTTCTACAGACTTATTGAGTATAGATTCGAAAGTACTTTTGCGTGTTTTTCTTTTGAAAGGCTTACGAATAAATCATCTATTACACTAAATTAGACCAAGGAAGAGTACCTAATCTTCTATCTATATTTACTATAGGTACTAAAAGGGTATTTTTTCCGTCTCTTTCTTTCTGTCTGTCTGTTTGTTAGAGTTAATCTCCGGAACTACTGAACCGATTTAAGTGGAGTTTTCAAAGATTGATAGAGCATCATTCGGAGCTACATATAAGCTATGTTTCATTAAAACCGGAAAGAAAAGTTAGGTATCGTCAATTTTATATTCCACGCAGACGAAGTCACGGGGCACAACAAGCTTATCAATATTACCCGTAGAAAAAGCTTAGTGATTTTAAACAATTCAGCGGGGTCTAAAGTTTTTAAAACGAGAATAACCGGCCTCCGAGAACGCTTTACAAATGCATGCTCATGCCAAATTCAGCGTGACCCGTAGTTGATTTGCATTGGTTCTAGGTGATTACATTACGTGGATGAGGCAGTGACTATGTCTAGTTTGCCACTAACATCATACAAAAAGAACACATTTATTTATTAAGTACTAGCTTCTGCCCGCGACTTCGTCCGCGTGAAATTTGGTTATAAATAGCGTTCCCGCGGGAACTATGCATATTTCCGGGATAAAAAGTAGCATATTTCTTGATCCGTATTATAATCTACCCCCATACCAAATTTTGTTGCAAGCCGACCAGTAGTTTTCGAGTTAAATTCGGACAAACATACATATATTTGCATATATACACACATTTTCTCTAAAAATCGTTTCTTTTAATTTTCAAGTTACAAAAGCGACTTCTTCTACAGACATATTATTAGTATAGAAAATACAAAGGCAGTATCTGCGACAAGCTTCGTGGGAACCTGAACCACAAAAACAGAATCGGCAACAAGCTTCGTCATAAAAAAGTAAATGACGCGCCCGAAATAAGTGAAGTAGGTAGTAGGTAGTGCTAATTGTGATACAAGATGTCGCTGTTTATTGAGTCTGTATAGTTTTGAGCAATTTAGAGTCTAGGCGTTTGAAGCGCCATCTGCATATTGCACGCATATAGAACTTTTCCACCATCAGATATATCTGAACAAAAAAGGATGGTCTAAAATATCTGAACACGATCTTATTGTAAAGACGTTAGAGTGCGTGTTCAGATTCAATTCAATTCAATCATTTATTCAGCAAATTGGCCACTTTTACACGTCAGAAAAAGAATTTACCAGCGCTTCCTAGACCCATTGCTTGAGAAGAAGCGCCGCAACAAATTGCTGTTGTAAACCGTTGAGAACATCTCCAAATTTCGTCCTAGCCCTTAATGCTTAAAAACGAGAAAATTTATTAAAATTAAAATCTAAAGTGAACTTCATGTTAAAACTGTAAACATGAATTTCCAAGAAAGTAATTGAAGTAAGTTTAAGTAGATAAATTATATGATTTTCGAGATTATTTCATTTAAAACATACATGTAAGGCAGTTTCAAAGAAAAGGACAATAATACTCATTAGTCAATGATCATTCATCACAGCATCAGAACTGGTATCTATCTAACAATTTATGCCACCTCCGTACATTCCACGCGTCATGATCCACAAAAGAATCACTCCACCGTGCGAGTATTAAATGTATGCAAATGCTTTAGTGACACGGAAATCTTTAAGTGTTCTTGTCATTGGTGGATCGGATTCGTAAGGTCGTTAGATAAAGGTACAGTCGGGCAAGAAGTTGCGTAAGACACGACATCACATAGCCCTAAAGATGGAGTCCCGCTTGTGGTAGATCATACGCCTTGTCAGTTTTGCAAGAAAAGAAGTTAATGAAGCGTCCGTTAAAAGTGATAAACTTTAGAATGGTTCTAACGAAAGATCCATTGCAGCAGCAATATAGATTAGTGATGTTATAAGTTTGTTTCTAAACAATAAAATCCGAAACGTATCCAACGAAATGTTAAAGGATTTAACATTCGCGACGAAATGACAATTGAAAAATGTTGGGGAACTAACATAAAATTTTACACGGAGCAAGGATAAAACGCACGCATTGTCGAGGGACGCGCTCGGGAAATAAAAAGAGATGCCATATTTCGCTAAGTTTCGAATTGTTATGATCAGCAGGTAGAACGCGATCTGAACTGAAACGGGAACTCTGATTGTGTAAACTTTCGAATCGGACTAGTGTAACGTCGAATTCGCGTCAATAAAGCGCAGACAAACATTCAAGTTGGAATTTTTAAAGCTTCAATCTAATTTTTGAAATTGTTTGTCTCCGGATCTCTTGCTGTTTAATACACGTTGAGTTTTAGCACGCTCAAATTAAATTCGGTCACGAAAAAAATCAAGACGAGAATTTAGCATCAACTATGTACCTGTGTGCTTCCCCGGGGCTCGAACTATCTCCACACCAATACAGAGTTACTTTAGCCTTTATGATATATTATTAATTGTATTGAAACACTCACGAAGACAGGACATAAAATGTCTTCCTTTCAAGCATGTCGCTAACCTTCCGGAAAGACATCTTCTCAGTTTAACTGTACCTACAGAGTGTTTTTTTAAGTATCCAGGGCCTATTTAAGGGCCAGGGCTAATATTACCAAGAATGACGTCCGTCAAGTCGATCGCTTCCAGCGAGCGTCGCCAGTCCGCCGAGCGAGCATCGCCTCTACTCTAATCCTGGCTTTACTGAATCGTTGCTAAGTACGAATCGCATTTAGCGTCCTCTTTTTAAACTTTCCGGAGTTTGTTCATTCTTTTTGCAGTTTTTCGAAAGTTTCCCTTCCTGTAACATTTTACCGTTCAGTTTCCACGGGGCGATCACATCGAGTTAATAAGTTCCAGTTTCGATGGCTTCTGCGTTTTAAACTTTTAGGATATGAGATAAGCTAAGAAAGGGAGACGCCGATTTGGCTAAGTCCACTTTTAAGGTTTCAGATTTTTTACTGGCGTAGAGGGAAAAGTTTTACGGAATCGTCTGGTTCGACACAGGTTATTGGATAATTTTCCTTCTTATTATTCTTTTGCTGAGTTTTATGGATTACGAGACAATCTTCTTACTTTATCTACTTTTTTACAAAATTCTTTAACATTTTATAAAAAATATAATACTTCTTAAGTGAAGACATCTTTTTACGAAAACTGTATTATGGAAATAAGAACATTTCAACTTTTCCATAGGTAGAATTACTCTCAAAGTACTCTTAAATAAATCTTGCAAGAGTTGCACTTAAAGTGCGTCGCCATAAATCGTTTCGCAGCCTTTCATCGAGAGACGGAGATTCCATAAAGTTTCCGTGGAAAATTCCGCAAAAACCCGCTCCGGATGACCATAGCGGCCAAGGGAATGGGAACCAACTACTTCTAGAGAAATAGATGGCATAGCCACTATTACCTGACCTATCCAACCTGGCAACAAATACCTCAGTAAGGTTCCAGCTAAATGGTTCTCCTGGAGTGCCTAGTGTGGCCTAGTGTTGTGATTTGACATACCGCCTCTCATGCAGAGGGTCGGGGTTTCAAACCCAGCAGCTTATTATACTTGGTTGTGAAATCTCCTGCTTTGCACGCATCTTTGTGTTAATCCGCTTTTGCCAAAGAGCGCGCCTGGGGACTATAGGGGACCAAACCCTCTCGTGATGGTGGTGGTTGTTCCGCAAACTTATTTAAAACTATGAAAGCGGATCGACATCATATAAGAATGATTACGTAAGACCACAAGGTAGCACGCGGCTGATATGGGACTTAAATCTGTCAGGTATCATTTTATTGATAAATGTTTAGAATGATAAGATAACCTATCTTGCAAATCGTAAAAGTGTTTAGATAACACTTAACATTTGCATGATTTAAAACGTTATATTGCAGCACCTAGTCTGGTGTGTCAGAATTTAATTCTGGTGATAATACATTCGCATTGATGATGAAGCGTCAATTGCAATCATAGTGGAAAGTATAGAATTATTCACAATATTTTTAACATTAACATTACATACCTATTTACCTACTTTTTAACATCCATCGTTGACGTCGTTTAAAATTAAACAAGTTGAAAACACTTGACTAATTTTATTACTTAGTTAACAAATCAGATGTTCGGGATGATCCTTGTTGTGTGACGTTTTATCTAGCATTTTAATTGATATCCTAAATAGGTAATACATTCATTTGCAAAATATAGCCATATTCGAAACAAGATGCGTATTAGTTAAACTGTAAGATACTTTTCGCAGGATCATTCCCAGAAATGAAGCTTCTTTATCAGGTTATTTGACTGAAATATCATTTCCTTTCGGAAGCGGAATATTGTATGCGGAAATAAAGATTTCTTCTTGCGATAGTTTGATCCCCCTTCGCACTTTCCCCCTCTCCCTTCCACACTTCCGACGACTTAATTTTCATGATTATGCCGTTATTCAAACCGAATTCTGTAAAAAAATTAAACATTAACACTTATCAAGTTACCGACAGTATCAGAAAAATAATGAAATACCTACTTACACAAACAAATATACTTATACAAGTACAAACTGACACAATAAAATGAATGTCGGAATATTGTTCATCAGACATGCTGTGACATCGTTCATATTTTGCTATAAGGAAAATTAGATTAACCTATTTATATCGTGGTGTCTGCGAGTAGCACAATGACTCTTAATGCCGCCACAATTATGCATGCACTTTGTCCAGGTTAAAATACAATAAAAAAATATAGGAGGCAGGTAAGTCCAAATGCAGAAAATGACACCAATTTCACTTCCATTCCAACATTGGGATTTGCCTTGTAAAGTGCACTGTAACAATCGGCCACGTTGAGTTTCAGCGGCTTCATATTTTTCCGGCCTATCCCCTAAATTGCTCGGACCTAATAGTTTTCACCTATTACCGTGAGCGGGCCGAAATTTATTGCTTTCCACTGTTGATTTATCTGCGAGCCAACCGGATTAACTACCGCTAACTTGCGATAGTTAAGACTGCTATCTCTGGTGTTTCAGGGCGAAAGCTCTTTCCTTTTATCTAAATTGGTCCGCTACCAATAAAGATTCGCCGACGACTGTCGTAAAGCATTCGCCCCATACGCTTCATTATGGGGCAAAGTTTTAGATATGATGGAACCATTTTATTGTCCACCGATGTCGCGAGATCCCTATCGGTAATGGGATCTGTGCGTATCGGACTGCTTCGAAAAGATTTAAAATGGCAGAGCACTTGCCAGTCTGCAAGATTGTACAATGGTGCGGATCTGATTCACCCTGCAAGACGACTTCGGACGTATACGTCATTTTCTTTAATTGAATTGTGCTATTACAAGGTTTCGTATTGGACTTCGTTAGTTCATTTATGTTCAAGTTTCCTTTTGTTATTTACGTACGAAACGTTTTCGTTTGACGAATTGTACTGAACTTTCTCAATGATGAGCACTCTATTTAATGTGTAGGTTTCTTAACTTTTTGTCATTAAACTCAGCAGTTATACTCGAAAAAAAAATGTTTCTCCAAACTGATAGGCGTAAATTAGCTGCTTTTACAGCTCCAATAAAATATTCACAGCCCCCAAACTCCACTAACGCTGTCCATTATAAATTACTGAACACGGATGACGCTAATGTTAGTTTAGTAAGTCGACAAACGCACTGATAAATTACTACCAAAACTTAGCCATAAAAGGCTTAGCTGTTACACCATTACTGTCTCCCTCGCGCCAAGGGGATAGTTTACTGTAGGACAGGGACGCATAAATCTTGTGTAATTGAATTAGTCATAAAAATTGAAAGTTTCCTCGCTACCAGGGCCGCACTTCTCGAACTAGTTTTAATCCATTCTCCTTTTGAAGGGAAGTTCTAATTCATCGGGAGTGCTAAGTTCGCGTCGGCTACGACTCGACGCTACACCAACTTTACCTTTGTAATCTTATTATCTGCCATTAAATCGACTCTGTTTGTGAACTGTAAAAACTAGGATTATCGTGTTTTAGGAAAATTACTATAGTTGATTTTGTAGGTTAGGAGATGAGTGGGAAAATCTTTGTGTATTTAAATAGATCTTCAGTAGTAGTATTGACATATATCTTCGTAGAACTTATGAAAGGGCAATTGTAAAATAAACTTAAATATTAAGTAATTATGCAATCCAAACTGAGATGAAAGAAACTTTAAAATGTATTCGTTGTCAACTTGTTTAATCTCGTATTAGGCTAAATTACGCATTAAATTTTAAACATTGACATAGATAAAGATCCTCCGGTGTGAACCGTGAACATTAAACCTGATCATCTTGAATATTTATGAGCTGGAAAATTATTAAAATGTAAACTATCTGATACAATCTAAATCACCGTGAATTCCTCTTTTTATAACATTACAAACATAACGTCCAATTTTAAAATGTACCAGATAACTACGATAATGTGAAAATAATGATGGACGTCGATCCATGCTAAATTGATTTGGTCGATGTCGATCAATGGTATCTACTATAATATAGGCGACATTGATCAAATTCTAGAATAAACGGTGACATATTGAAGTAAGATTAAACAGCAAATTTATCGGTTTTTGATTGCCCGAGCCGGTGACAATTTGGAGGCGATAAGAATAGAATTGTTTCATCTCATTGAGTGTAGTAGAACAGAATTTACCAAACTCTTTTATTTTATTTTAAGGCCACTTGTGATTAGACAGTATCTACCTAAATTAAAACTTCAGATAATAATCAATCTATTTCTTTACTGATTCCCAATTCCCATAACTTGGTGCCTGATTGACGGTTTGATTTTCTTTTTACATCCAAACTGCAACTATTTATTCATTATTTAGTTTTTTTTTATGTGTTTACAAAAGAAATATACCCTACCAACGTAGCTAGTGGACGGTTTTAAAATAAATAATGCAAGTACCAAGTAGTAAGAAAACTTTTAAATTACATTGTATTTAAGCAATTTTTACTTAATTATGTTCCGCGGTAATAATTCAGAGTTAATAACCCGATTATATATTTTTGTTTAAAGAACTGGTTCAATTCAATAATCCTTTTTTATACGGAATGAACTCATTAAAACATCAAGTATGAGAAAGTCTGTATGAGCACGAGCAGCCATATTGTTCACGGTTTTAAATTTGGCGTTGTGCACGAAAGTTGAAACCTTAAGGTTAGGTGCTTTTAGGGTTCCGTAGCCAAGCAAAAACACGGAACCCTTACAAATTCGTCATGACCTGTTCGCTTGTCAGTCCGTATGTCACAGCCTTTTTTTTCGGAGAGTATGGGTACTGTATGGTTGAAGTTTGGTGTGTTGTATGAACCGCTACAAAATGGGAGTATAGATTCCTACAAAAACTTCAACACGATAATTAGTTTGAACGAAATCGGTCACGTAGTTTTTGAGGTATGGGATTATTTTCAAATAATTTCGGTGGCTACGGAACCCTTCTTATAAGCGTATACGACTCGCTCTTAACCGATTTTTAAATGGTCGCTCGCTTCACTTTGGTTGCGTCAGCGCGACTCTGGCTGGATTCAAATAAAATGGGTCAAGAATTTCACAATTCACAATCTATTTCATACATAACTAAATACTAATAAAAATGTAAGGAATAGTATCCTATTAAAACTGAAAGTGAGGTTTTTTTTTAGATTTAAAATGGAAAAGTTTCAGGGAACGGTAACACTAAAATATCACAACGCACTCAGTTCCTTACAGAAAAAGTGAGATGGCCTGAAATGCTCCTTTCTCTTGAGAACTATGTCTTATATTATACATATGTATATATTTATCTTATCTCCCAATTAGAGGCTTTGAATTGTCCAAGGTTGCGCAGTTCTATCATATTTAATTAGCCGGTGAAACCCACGCAAGACATCAGCCCAAAGTCGAATAACTTAACACCGATTTTTATATGGGGCACTCGCCATCTTACGAGAAATTCCTTAAAAGAGGCGAATAAGCTAAAAACGGTCATAAATATCCGAAACACCTATCCAATAAGGACTTTCATTTATTTTGAGGGCTTGTAGTAATAAGCCGCTAAACGTAACCTTGAACATTGTTCAAGTGAAAATGTTATCTTTGTCGCTAAAAGTCACAGATATAAATGTCTCCAGTCATTATGATAGAGGTTGAAGCGATTGCATTGTGAACTGAATTATACACATCATATGCCTGCAGTTGTGATGAAACGTCATGCCATTAAAAATTGCAAGGTGAATGGAAAAATAGAAATAACACTGTGCGTGCAAATATTTGATTTACTTACTTTTGCATGATTGTCTTTCGCTTGTTATGTTACGGTAGGTTTAATCTTATTATCCAATTATTCTTATCTTTGTTATAAAATGGTATTGACAAAATTAATGTTTACTTCTTTTTTTTGTTTACACTCAGATGAGAGCATAGTTCAAGGTAATAAGAAAATATAAAAAGTTGTAATAATGATGTTACTGAGCGTGAGCAAGTAGAAATATCACTCAAAGTAATAGAATTTATATGCTTGTCAGGATAAGTTCTATTGAGTAAAACTTATGCCTACAAGTATTCTTGAGTGCTAAAGGACAAAAGATCACTCAAGATAAGAACTTTCAATATCGTAAAAGGAAAAAAAAGATGGCTTTTAACACTTCCTACGATGTATCAACAGAAAAATCCAGAAGCCATGAACTTTTAAAACTAGGTCTACCAATTCATAATCAAACTAACGTCTTAACTACACTTAAAGTAATAAATGTTTCAGGAAGATTTGTTCATAAAATGTTTAAGGTGGCTTAGCCATAAAAAGTTTCCCAATTCCAACGGTTTTACGTATTTTGTCCCAATTACTTCTTGAAAGAGTGCCAGGCCCAATAAATCAGGGCGAATATGTATATCGCGTAATATATACGTATATATCCACTGACATTGTAACTTTGCTACAGTTTTATACGACGGAACTATGTCAATGTAACTTTTAAGATTATCACTTCCACGTTTGCCTATTGGCTACCTGCTCGGTGCTAGGGTTGATAACTAAAAATTTTCAAAAGTGGTGAGTTTTTCAGTTTTTTACAAATAAATATAAGTACGCTACAACTAGTCAATATTTTAGTTCGTTGAATGGTTTTTTTTTATTCGGTATAAAAACTTATTGTTAATACACTTTTTTAAAGCCTTGCTGATTGCCTTGCCTTCTTAGGATTAAACTTTATACGTTTGTATAGGTACTTAGACTAAAAAGAAGATCCATACACTAATATACTTGTTATAGGAATATCCCTAAAAGTGACCCGATTTCATAGCGGATGAGTTAATAATAAAACATACTAAATTAACTCTGTCTGTTTGCATGTCTGCCTGTATTTCTATTACCTCTTCCTGCTAAATTGATTATGATTAATTTATTTAAAAAAAAAACCATCTATCCTGACACAAATTTTTGCATGCCATACTATAGGTACTATTGTTGAGTATACTGTATTTATTCTTAAAACCGCTTCGTCGTTCTTCCTTTTTTTGCGATTCTATTTTTAATGGTGCCTTTCTGATCATGGCTGGTTTAATGTGGCTGCAGCCGCCGAGCACAGCCCTGTCGAGCGATGGCGTCGCGGTGGCGCGCTCCCCGAAAAAAGTTGCAAGTCGCTGGGCGGCGCCGGGGAACATTCAAATTTATCGATCCCTCGCCTCATTACTACATCCCTCAAAACTTACCAACTTAGCCCTTCCATCTCACAACACTAGCGCATTACTTTTTATTTCACCCCGGCCGTTTTTTCATCGCCAGTTATTATTGTCCGTTAAACTTTAAGTGCTCGGGTAACTTTCGATGTCTCGGTGATTTACGAGCCGTTTCGAAGTGTTTTATCGAGCATAAATGTAGTTCGCGACTTGTTGAGATTGAAGGTCGGGGGTTATGAGCGTTCCAATGGGTCAGCTTATCATTAGACTACATTGTACAATTTGTATAGCTACCAACTTTAATAATTAAATTGCACCCTTCACAAATGAATATGGGTGCATTTTAACCAAACCAAAAAAATGAAACGATTAACACGAACAATAGAATTAAGTTTTAACACCTAACTTCCAAAATGTAAATTCGACCTACTAATGAAAACGAAACGGTGTTAAGTGGAAAAGCGAAGGCCGTATATCTCGTTTCGGAAGGAGCGCGTCGTCGAACAGTAGTTCTACATCTGCGAAGTGAGAATCTAAAAGGGTGCAAGTGCCAACGGGTTTGGGGGGAGGTACGCCGTTCCTGTTGTGAGTAGTGGTGGGGGGAGGGCAATGATCCATTAATCCAAAGCCCATGTGGCGCCGAGGACGTACCTGCGACGCGACGCGCGGACGCCTACCTAACGACACAGATAGTAAATTTTCAACATGTGCAAGTAAGTTATCGAGTACAGAATCGATGCGGTACTTTATAGAGGCTGACTTTCTTTCGAGTCATGATACAGCGAACAGGATCGTATGGTAAACTTGTCAAGGGCGGCTCCAGCTTTTAACTCAAGGGGGGGTCACGTCATACAACTCCCCCCCCCCTCCTTTTTGCGTCAGGGGTTAAAAATAAATAATAGCAGTAGACCTAGTCAGGACTAGGTCTACTGCTATTCAGACCGCCAGATTCAGGCAGGCCAAGGGGGGTCATGACCCCCATGACCCCCCCCCCCCCTGGATCCGCGCTTGAAACTTGTAGAGTACGATAATTGTTGCTATGATTATTTTATAGTGACTTTCTTTTCACTCTTAATAATTCCTACCTAAATAGCATCACCATAGAGATATAATAGGTTTGTGCTCATGTTTTTTTTATTTATTTATGTACGAAAATCCAGTAGTAATCTCTCTTAACATCAGACCTGATTCGTTCCTCAGAGAATACGGAAATAATTCTAGAGTAGGATTTCCGTGTGTTTATCGACCATGTGTAATAGAGACGAGTCCTTTGAATACAGCCGTCGACCCCAATATAAGGCTAATGAAAGAAAATTCTCCCTCCGGAGAAAATCACCGCCTACTTCTAGTTGGTGGTCTTTGTCGCGATGTGCTAAATTCACGTACTTTCTATTCCGATGGATTTATTTCTATTCTTTGAACTGCCTTGTAGGATTTTGGCTTTGAAATCTAACAGTATTCTTGATGTAATCCTTAGCAACGATGATTTAGGTTGATCCACTTTAAACATTGCTTCATATTCGTATTAAATTTGTATCATTTCCTTTAAATCAAGTTTTCCCTATTCCATCCGAAGCGGTGAAACGGTATGATAATTGTATCCATTCACGGGGAGCAATTTGCTAAGTGGAATACCTTACTTATCCTCCGGGCGTTCCGCAAGGCACGACTACCTATAATCTTTTTATATCGAAGTACATCACTCACATTGATTACTGCCAACACTTCGTTAGTATTGTTTATTGCCGCGCAATCGATTTGCGTGTGTAATGACTTTTATGTTTCATTTTGTCGCATGATGATCTCAACATCTTTTTCAAATGAATCATATTAGTTACAGTTAAAACATAGTTTGACCTGTGATAGATTAACATAGTAGGATGTGTCGCTCTGTTCGCGCGGGAGCCGGTTGCAGGGAAGCGTGTCGCCGCTGTAACGCACCTCCGACGCCGTATTTCACTTCCAGAATTGACACATTGCGCTGCCGAGCTATAAACTTTCGTGCGAAAACTTTAACCTGGCATATTTACTTAAGATATTCTTGCCGAAACAGATAGCGCGAGCTTGACGAGTGGAAAGTTTTATTGCTATAGATAGGTCATGCTCCTGGGAAGTTTTCACATAAATTGGCGGTCATTCGACGCGAATATGCTGACTGGGGCAGTAACAAATATGCCAACTTGGGTTGTTATAACAGCGATATGTAAGTTCGGTGATAGGTACTTCGCCATTAAGTTTATGGAAACGACGGCCGAGATTACATCACACTTTCTGAGAGCTTTATGTAATTCTTCTTCCTTTCGTTATCTGCGTCGGGTATTAGAGATCCCGCTGGTCGGAGGGTCATTAATCTGACAGACGGATTTTATAGCAGTTGTAAAAATTCGTCCTGTAAAAATCTGCAAGTGAAAAATTAGAACGTAATCTGTCAAACGGTCCCCTAATTCTTATTTAATTAGCAAGAAGTTTCACGCGTGGGAGGAGAGCGGACGACAATGATGCGTTAAAAATGATTAATTTTTGTGGAAGCGCCGATACCGGCCGCGGTGCGATCTCGAACGATTAATCTTGCTCTTTGCAAACACCACTCGCACCATTGTGCGTTCCCGGTATTTTTTTCTGTCTTACACAATTCCATTAAGAAACTGCCACCGCTATCTAGTTGGTGTTCCGGCGTTCCCACCGTCTCATCGTCGGCCCATTCATGGATTACCCCCTTTAACTCTGAAAAGGTGTTTGCGTTCGCTGCCGCAAAATAGATCTCCCCTCAATTTTTTTTAAACATTCTTCGGGATCACTTAGGCTTCGATAGTTATTATCTATCCAGAATGGAACGTTTTAATTTTCCATCGTCATTCGCGTACAATGGGATGCTGAAACAAAATTTTAAACAGTCATCGCTTGCACAATTGAGCAATCTTTCGGTGCAGTGGTTGAAAATAAATGCACTGGCATACGAGGAGGCGTGGCGATGCGTAGCTTAATAATTTTACTCGTGATTCTTGCAAGGAATGACAGGAATGTTTTATTTGCGTGTACCATTCTCCGTATATCCAGTCAGTCACTTACCGCGGAACATCTTAGGTGTGGTCAAGAGCAATTGTCGGATTTAGATCTGGGCACGCGCCAAGCCCGGCCACACTCCGCACTCGACGAATTTCACTTTTTATTACAAATACCGATACAAGCTCACCCTTTTGAACGTGCCTCGTTATTTCAGAGGGTGATTATACGATTAATTGGTAAATCTATCAAATGTTTATGATAACGACTTGATACGAGCAAGTTTTGAAGTAGGTACAGAACGATTGTATACCATCTGTTACGTGGATTCGGGTTAAATTTACGGTTTAATTTTAAGAATTTCGGTACAACTTGACTAGCGCAGACTACAAAAGTTCAAATAAAGTATGTATATATTAATTATCTAATCTAATTAGGCAGGCAAAACTAAACGTCTCACTCATAATAACACCGTATAAAATAGTTTATAGATGAAGTAGCTACCTCATAACGATCAGTAGACCTTCTATACATTTCTAATTTTTACTTTTACAATAGGTATATTTAAAACTCTCACGTTACTGACTGTTTGAATGACTGAATGACTGACAAACAACTCATAGCCGAAGCTAGATACTGTTCGTAGAAAGCTGGAATTCTGTATATACCGTGAAAGAGGACTTCCTGAAATTCCTACGGGAACGGGTACAAATCGTACAAGTAAATATACCTATCGTATATTTTTTTCAACACGATATCTCCTCATTTGTGGGACGACTGAGGGATCTAATTATAGTCCGATATCGACATGAGGCCGATGATAAGAGAGCCTTCGCTGCTACATATCGCGAGGCGCTGTCCGCCCACACGACACATTTCCAATTGTTTGAAAACAAAACGTAAGACCACCGAGTTCTCCCGTTCCTTCTAGAAAACTTTAGGTTGAAAAACTTGAAAACGCAGATCGAAATTGAGCCTTCTGAAATATGTTGCATTTCGAAAGCTACATAATATGTTTATTGCCTGAAGAGAGAATATAATTTTAATCATTTAAGTAACACCAAAAAACAATTAAACAAGTAAATATAATAAACAAAGAAGGGATTCTTTGTTTATTATATTTACTTGTTTAATTGTTTTTTGGTGTTCAATAAAGTGTATTTGTATTGTACTGTAGTCACTATTTCTATCGTATTTACATAAGAAGGTTATTTTCTTCTTATGCATCACTAGATGCAAGCCGGAATCAAAACTTTGATCTCAATCCTTGACGCAGGGTTATCTTTTAGTATGAACGAGGGGTAAGAGGTTAATTGCTTGACCACACAGCGAATTGTCTAGATTATCTTGCTTAGTTTTGATTTCCTTATATACCTACCTCTAATTAATTTCATACCGAGATAGCAGGATCAAGGCAACATAACAATATACAGCCAACTACTACTACAGCCTACTTGCGTCCCACTGCTGGGCACAGGCCTCCTCTCATCACGAGAGGGTTTGGGCTATAGTCTCCACGCGGGCCCAGTGCGGATTGGGGACTTCTTTGAATTACTTCGCAGAAGCGTGCAGGATTTCCTCACGATGTTTTCCTTCACCGAAAAGCTCAGTGGTAAATTCAATTTGAATTTCGCACTTAGAGGTGCGAATCAGAATCGAACCCCCGACCCTCGGCATGAGAGGCGGTAGGTCGAACCACTAGGCCACCACGGCTTCAACCGACATTCACTAAATCCCGATAACCTGCCGCTAAATAGTAGTGCTCCCACTTTTGTAGGTATCCCGGTAATCTCCGAACATCTTCGGGTCGGGTCGTGTCAGAAAGACAGAGGTTCCTCGACGCGCTGGGTTCACCGGCATTGAAACCTACATAATGAAGCGTCAACTGCGATGGAATGATGTTGGACAATTTTGAAGGTGATAGCCTCTCTCAAACCCCATATAGAACGCCAAAATAAATTAGAAAGCAATAAAACCATAGGAGCTCTTACGGGATCTTCTGTTTTGCGTACACCTATCTCAGCAGAACATTAGCCGGCCCATTAACGTGATTTATACTCTACCCAGATATAAATCCACAGATCCGTAGTTCGGAGCACGCTTGCGTATTTATTTGCTCCGTGCTGCCCCCGTTCGGTACATTGCGGATTTTTTTCTTCACATTTGAATAGTGAAAATATATAGGGTTCTGCTACAATTTGCACGTTGTGTTTGATGTTTTTGTGACCACCTATGTCTCCAACTTGCTGTAGTATCCAGCGCAAGTGAGTCTTCACTAGCATTTATTTTATAGGTTGTTGCTGTTTCGCCTTCTGTCCCTGGGATGCTCTCTATTCCCTCTTTCCCACATTGAAGTTTTGATAACCAGTCATCATATTCCAAAATAAATATTGCATTTGATACTTCCATGCTTTCACATTATTCCTATAAGACCCTGCTTACAATATGATTAGTCCATTTTGAGTCCTCACAGGTGTTCTAGACATTCAGTAATTTTATCAGGAATCTTGTCTTCAGGTTATTAAATAACATCCTTACTAATATTATAAATGAGAAAGTTAAGTCTGTTATGTCTTGCTGTCTATATTTCTGTTACTTATTCATACTTAAACCGCTTAACCGATTTAGATGAAAGGTATGGAGATATTTTGTAGTGCCGGGGAAGGATATAGCTACTAGGCATACGAAAAAAGCAGAGTTCCGCGGTATCACGACAACCGAACCGGTCAGAAGATAGAGTCTGGAAAACGAAAGCTGAACCTCTCAAGCACAATTACGCGGCAACACTCAGATACATACATTTCGAGCACTAATGTTGCCGCGTAATTGTGTTTGATAGGATCAGCTTTCGTTTGCCAGACTCTAGTATTGAATGAAATCAGTTTTTTCATCAACTGTAGGCCCATTTAATAATATTCTAAACGCATACGTTCAAGTCAAAGTTGAACAAGTCGCTGGTTAATTAGAGCCTCTTCGTGGCGTCATGCAAACAGCTTCTGCTTGCGAACAATCGTAATAATTTGTTTTAAAGTCCAAACTCCCAACAAATTATATTAATTTCCCTCTCGCCTTATAGAATTGTCAGGTTAATCCTCATAATTAGCCATTTCATTGTCACGTCCTGTTAAGAGCACCTTGATTTGCATCCTGGTTTCTGATTTAGGGCCGGTTCCTATATCCACGTAACGCCTCGTTTTGCCTACGGACGGTTAAAATTTGACAGATTCTCTATGGAACAAATGTCAAAAATCAACCGTCCGTAGGCAAAACGAGGCGTTTCGTGGATATAGGAACCGGGCCTTAAAGGTTTATGTGCATAGTTATTTACTAGAAAATAATTTAATTGAATTTAAACATAACTCACAAAAGTAACTGCTGATGATCAAACTTTTCTGAACTGAAAATCCAATATTAATTTCGTCTTTATCCCGAAGTAACGTCAATATTCATTATATTGAGATGATTTACAAGTTTTGTCTAACTATCTACTTATATAACGCGGTCTGTGTGTGTAAGAAAGCCGTGGTGGCCTAGTGGTTTGATCTACCGCCTCTCATGCAGAGGGTCGCGGGTTCAAATCCGGCTCGCACCTCTGAATTTATTTATGTGCGAAATTCAATTTGAATTTATCACTGAGCTTTTCGGTGAAGGAAAACATCGTGAGGAAACCTGCATGCATCTGCGAAGTAACTGTTGTAGTGTGTGTAAGAAAACTAGTATAAGCGTTACGATCATTTTCATTCTGATCAATCACTGCAACTGGCTCTTAATGATCAGTTACTTCTGAGTTCGACTGTACTGTCAAGTTCATTAAAGATGAACTGTTTTAGACCTTACTACAACGTAGTAAGGTGTAAAAGTGTGTACATTATAAACGAACTCGATTGTACCTGCGTTACACGCTTGCCCGCGAAACGTGAAAATGATTCGTAATGACATTTGAATCAGGCCAACTTGAGATCCGACCTCACAATCGAATTACTAAAATTTCAATGTTTTATCAAGTTAAACTTTGCTTCGGCAGCTGTAAGTGAATTTATTTGTACTTAGTTATAGGCTCGGGGAAAAGTCATCTTGCTAACGTTTCGTTAAGTTGAATAATTTAATTTGTCAGTGGCGGTTGACACGCCGGGTTTTCTTCGAGCACGTCTGTGGCACCCCCCCCCCCCCCCCTTCCTCCCTATTGTGTAATCGCGATTTCCTAATTTGAATTATTTATTATTTGATTTACCACCTCGCGAAGGCGCCGATCCGTAGGTACCTATTCCAATTGGGTTCCATCACGGTTCTATTGATAGAATTGACACGGGCTTAACGTTTTACACAGATCTGACGACCTCGCGACTTTTATGCCTTTAGTGATTGATTTGTGTTCCATAAATTACTACTACAGCCTATTTGCGTCCCACTGCTGGGCACAGGCCTCCTCTCATCACGAGAGGGTTTGGGCTATACTCCCCACGCGGGCCCAGTGCAGATTGGGGACTTCACACACATCTTTGAATTAATTCGCAGATGCGTGCAGTTTTCTTCACTGTGTTTTCCTTCACCGAAAAGCCCACAGTTCCATAAATTAATTCGTTACCTATATTGGCTATAGGTACCTAGCAGTGAATTTCTAGGAGCTCCTGTTTTGGAGCCCAAACACCGGCTTGCATGTGTTATAAGTAAACTGTAATAATTATGTTCATGACAAATTTGTATGCCTGTCTATAGGTAAATTGTTGTGATACTATTTAGTTATTAAGATCTTTGTACACCCACTTTTGACAAATAAATTTCATTCATTCATTTTAACATCCATAGGTACTAATATTATAAATGTGAAAGTGTGTTTGTTTGTTTGTCCTTCCTTCACGTCTAAACGACCGGACCGATTTAGATGAAATTTGGAATGGAGATAGTTCGAGACCCTGAATTAATAAAAAATAGCATATATAAGGACGTGTGCAAAGGCCCGGGACTCCAACTATCTCCATGTCAAATTTCATCCAGATCGGTCAAGCGTGAAGCGTGAAGAGGTAACCGACAGACAGACAGAGTTACTTTCGCATTTATAATATTAGTATGGATATGGGTTTGACTTCTCGTCCTTTTCAAATACCCCGTCTCATTAATTTGTATTCAACACATAATCATAGATTACTAAAATATAAAAACTTTACTGCTGCAGCCTATTTGCGTCCCACTGCTGGGCACAGGCCTCCTCTCATCACGAGAGGGTTTGGGCTATAGTCCCCACGCGGGCCCAGTGCGGATTGGGGACTTCACACACATCTTTGAATTACTTCGCAGATGCGTGCAGGTTTCCTCACGATGTTTTCCTTCACCGAAAAGCTCTGAAAAAAACCTTAAGAGTATTTTTTTTATATGCATATCAATTAGGTATAATTCCTCCATTCAGTTCTGCGTCGCAGTTCCATAAGTCCCATTCATATCTAACAACCGAACTAAATTTTTGTATGCGCATTTATACGAATGTGACGCATTTTCTCTGGAATACAGGGTGTATGTATTTCTAGCAAACGTTTCTTACGTCTTATTTCATTTTATGATGGACCTCCATGTTGACCGGAAATTTCAGGAATTTGATGAAGAAAAATCGATTTCGGTAATACTAAGGCATTTTTGGTACATCTGAAATTACGTATTTAAGTACTGTTTGAATTTTGACGCATAAAAACATACATGTACCTATTACTTAGCTGAAACTTTATTTCTTAATTTTAATCAATTTAATAACATTTTTTCTAACGTTATGTCATATTTGGTTTTGGTCCTTCTTTGATGTTGAATAACGTATTTTACTGTACTTACATACTAATTAATAACGCTGCGTCGATTTGAATTTTGCGAGTCATAATGATTAATAATAATTCGTACAATTAGGTTACTGCACTTGTTAATATCACTTGCAATATAGAAAGTGTTGTACAATAACAGCGACACCCTGTATCCGAGCTGAATTATTCAGGATCCTTCGCACTGCGTTGCGACCGCTTTGTTACGTTTTAAACGCTCCCAAGGCGATTGGTAACCATACAATATTACGTATTGTATTACTGTAAGCGGATGAATCAACTATTTTATGTCAATAGTTGCCATGGTTACTGTCCCCTGGGCCACTTTTTAAAACTGCTATTCTGTGGGTTTAAATACCCTAAATGTGGGGTTTCTTTGCCATTTCCAATCCCTTCCCTAATGAATCACTTTCTAAGCGTCTTAGAATTCTATATTGTAACAGGTTTTCTAAGAAACCCCTGTCATTATGTCCCCTGGAAAACGGGACAGAATAACAACAACAAATAGTTGATTGACCCAAGTACAAACTTTAAAAAATATTTAAATGCATATTTTTTTGTAGACTCGAGGTCCTAATAAGTTTACGTGTCACAAAATTATTCATATTCGCAATGTCTGTGTAAAAAAAAAATATTTTCTCAGTGCAACTTTTCTCTGATTCTAAGAAAAATAGCTAGCAACTTTACAAATTGTACCTACAAACTACAAATGTGTATTGTGTTACAATGTTGAACACCTCAACTGGCCTAGGTGCTTGATGCTTCCTAAGTAAAATCTTCAGCCATCTTATACGTATCTGTGACTAAGTAATTGGTTGTTAAATTTACACTCCATATTCGAGCTTGTAAAACGATAAAAGATATCGCAACGGAATCGCGCGATCAGCCGCCTCGTCAATTCGCGCCTATTCTTGCCACTGAAAACACCCAAAGGCCATAAAATGCCGAAATCATAATCCATTCCGCTCGAATGTTGCGTAATGTGATATTTAGCGTACCGGATAAAGCACAGTGGGTTTGATAAATTAAATAAATCCATTTAGGTTTTTTTTTCTACTACTGAAAATAATGATATGATAAAAAGCAAATAATACCAGTTGTTAAGTGGGTACTGTTATAAGTACATATTTAACTCATGAACATTAATCAGCATATATAATAAAAGGCTTCTCGAATGTGAAGACCTCGCTTAAGGTGAAATTATTTTTCACTGTCTTCTTATTATACATTATTATTTACAGAAAAATGTTGCAATTTAAAACCAACAACTGCATTTCTTTGTGTATTCAGTTGCATTGTTTAGTATGATCTTGCCCTGAACAAAGGTGTTACAAAATATTATAAACCAAGGTTATCTCTATCTCATTATAAAGTTAAAGTACTCAATAAAATAAACGGACAAAAAAAAGATACAACTGATTCCAATACAACTCCTAAAAAAACCAAGCCTACTAATTTCTTAGTATTATGTAGTAAGAGTGCAGAAATTCGACAAAATTTAAGTCGACGGGGCATTTAAGGGGAGTCGTCGGAGACGGTTAATTCACCCCATAAGGGTCTGGTTGGCGCCGAAAATCCTGTCGTAGACAAAATCTCGGGAACGACGGGCGCCTACGCTTGTTAAAAATCCTTTGACATACTTTTTATATCATTAGCGGTGTTTAAGTGGCGCTCGTTATTCCGTTCGGAAGTCAGCATTTGGATGGCATTTAGGAAGGTCGCGAGAAGCCCATCAAATTTTAATTCCTGGATATATCAATTGTGTAAAGCTGTAAAATACTTTTGAAGCATTATTCTTGAATTTTTTTAATTAGTATCCAATTTTAATGTTACCATTATTGTAATACTACTTAATATTGTAATATACTTAAAACTTTGGCTCAATACTTAAGATCACGTCGAACAAGCAATAAGTAGGTACGTTTGTTACTCGTACTTCTTAATAAACATGTAATTTCGTTAAGAATACGAGCACAAATAATTTGACCCTGACGCCTATTGCCAGCACCGTCACGTCGTCACAACCGTGTCATGAAATTCATGATTCCTTGATTCCTCCTTATAAAATACCACATTCGGTTCCCGTGCAATCTCCAGCGGAGCGCGGAGATATACGGCCGCGCCCATAATGTATACCGTCCCCGAAAAAAAGAAAACAGGTAAATTACAAGCCGTACAGTATTACGTACGTGATGCCGCGGAGGCAGAAAAATCGATTACTTTAAGTTGCGACTCAGCAATATTACAAGGACAAATTGTAACTACGCTTGTTCATTTTCGGATCCGACCAAGTGAAAAATCTTCAGTTCAAAATTCTCTTCATAGTTCGAATCAGAAAAAAGCCTAATCACCTAACTATGTACGCGGCGTTGTGTGTGGTTTCTCTCTAATAGAAGTGGCAACTTGGATAGATGGAGTAATTCAACATAAAGCTCTTGTATGTGTAATAAAATCTTCCAATTACGTTAGTGACACAAAATTTTGCCGTTACGAGTGTGCCGATAGCACTTTTTCCTGCGGCGCAACCATGAGTCGCGTAATCTGTCGACAATAAATAAATTTCAACTAAATATATTAATTCCTGCGGCCAGCGATAAAACCAGGAAACCGCATTAAACCATACCTAACTAAAGTTTTGTATTATTTACTTGTTTGTTGTTCTTTACTACAGTAGATGCTATTTATTTACTTTAATTAATTGAACCAGGTTCCTGGCCAACTGTCAACTATATTTCAATTCGTGCTAACTCATGTGCATTATCCAGATGAGTCCTTTTATACTTATCTCCGATAAGTTTGTAATTAGAATCAATCATATTGTCAGTGTCTGAAGTCACCGTCAAGTCGACAAGACATGAGCATGAGCATGACTTGCAGACAGAAACATATCCTGTTTATAACGACGTCACCCGTGGTAAGGCCTCCCGGCGTCAGATCCATCAGGGCGTCGACAGGCCATTTGTTGCGTGTGTTTTCACACTTGATAAATCGCTGGACTTGTCCACATTTTGCTGGATTTATGCCCATGACCAATTGTTGTACATACATTAAACTCGTTATTCTATTTAAAACATCACAACTGGTTTTTTTAAACCCACTAAAACACTACGACGCATTGAATGTCATTGACGTCCGAAATTTACATTGAAACAGTGCAAGATATTTATGCCGGTGGACCAAATTTAAACTAACATGAGCCAATACACACACGATTTATCTTTGAAAAGCAGAGCCCACTTACGATGGTTTGCGGTACACTACACCATAAAATTTATACGGCATCATTTGCAATTCGGATCTTACGTTTGGTGAGAAAATGCCATCGCAAATGAGGACATCGTGTATAATCTACGGCATGTGTAGTAGAAAAAAACGTGCCATGTTATAAAAGAAATATTCGTATACATACGTAATGGGACCTGGGTCTTACTGTAGCTGCGAGGCTATGGCATGTTTAATTTTGTTTTCTGGCTCAATGTTTCCGTGATATGATAAAATTGATACGAAAATAGATGCACCTTCTCAATCAACTGATGGAAGTCGCTTGTAGAAAGCCAGTCGACCGATTTGCCACCAAGCACAGGAACACCAGAGCATGATCCGGCTCGAAGGATTATAAACGTAGCGGTGTAAATGGCCACAAAGTCAAGTGACATTAAAAAAAAAAAAACCGGCCAAGTGCGAGTCGGACTCGCGCACCGAGGGTTCCGTACAAACCTGTAAGGTTTACAAAGTTCGTTCTTTACGACAATCGAGTCATAACTATGGTATTTTTATTGCAAAATGAAATTCATAACATTACAATGGGGAAAGATGGAGTAGCATAAATTTAAGACAAAGATCTTAAAAAATATATATTTTGTAATGTAACTAAAAATTTAAGGTTTTCGGAATTTTTCCTTTATGTGTGCTATAAAACGTTGCTTCATGCCAAATTTCAAGATTCTAGGTCGACTGGAAGTACCCTTTAGGTTTTGATTCCCTTGCGAGTACTTGCGAGTTTCAAAATATGCAGCTTAAATTGCTGTTTCTTTTGATTGCGTTGACATAGAAGTTTGATTTTGTTACAGCTTAAAGGTATTATAGACCTAAATATTTGGTATGAATTTCAATTTAATACCTCTACGCGTTTATGAGGAAATGGGTAGTAAGGTTAAAATTATTAAAAAAAAATATATTATGTGATGTAACTAAAAATTTATGGTTTTCGTAATTTTTCCTTTATCTATGCTATAAGACGTTGCTTCGTACCAAATTTCAAGATTCTGAGTTCACGGGAAGCACCCTGTAGGTTTTGATTCCCTTGCAAGTGTCGAAAATTTGCGGCATAAACGGCTGTATCTTTTGATTGCGTTGGCTTAGAAGTTTGATTTTTTCACAGCTTCAAGGGACAGTAGACCTGAGTAATTGATATAAATTTCAGCTTCATACCTCCACGCGTTCCTGAGAAAAAGGGTCTTGACAGACGGACGGACAGACGGACAACAAAGTGATCCTATAAGGGTTCCGTTTTTTCCTTTTGAGGTACGGAACCCTAAAAATCAATCATTTATTCAGCAAATTGGCTACATAGTTTGGCACACTTTTACACGTCAGAAAAAGAATGTAAATTATAAACAATTATACCTCGTTAACTGATACTTTTTGCTAGCTGTAGGTAAATGATTATGTATATTTATGCGTGGTTTGGTAAATACAAGTTGTAATTTTTTTTATAAACTCGCTGTAAAGGATGATCTGATTGAAAAATTCTTCAGAAAGCTCTTTTGTACCTATATCACTTATAAAAAATACTAAGTAGGTAATACATAAAAGTTGACAAACCCAAAAGATGCAATAGCCCCGCGTCGCCTTAGGGTCTAAATCTAAATATTTATACCATTAAGTGTATTGCAACCATTACAGTCTTATATTGCGGTAAAAATGAATCGTTGGATTCCCGCGTATTTCATATTTTTGTATAACGTTCCTCAAACAGAACATTTCCTTCGTACACTACGAGAAAAATCAAAGTGATTTACATAAGCTGTAGTGGTATTCCGAATGTATGCATCAAGTATTCGGAGAGGTTCGCATAGATGTCGTCATTGTTAAATAACGCGTGAACAACGACTCCCGAGCAGCCCCGCTCCAGCAGAGATTCAATTGGTTTTTTTTCACGGGTTTTATGATTTAGAAGAAAAACTTCACATATTTACATGAAACGAACGATACCAGTAAGTGGCAGTTCTCACAAGGCACGCAGAAAATTATTTATGGACTCCTTTATTGCTAAACTTCATTCGTTGCTGCGGTCGCTTTTATTCCTTCGACGGGAAAAAGTTGTGAGATTTTATTGCCGGTGTGAGATAGGACACGTTATTGCACTAACTTTCGTCGGTAGCGGGAATTAAAATGGAATTTTTGTGGTCAGCAGAAGTGGTATGCTCGGGTATGTCCGCGCGACCTGGCGAGCCGGACACTTTATGGGTTGGCTATTTTTAGCGTCCCTTACCTCAGACGAGCTATTTAACCGCCCGCGCAACATAGTAACTACACACTTCACGGCGTTGATATGCGTCAAAGAACTTATCTGCCACGTCTAAATGATTACTAAACAGCCTTGAATGAACTAACCATTTGAATATTAATTCCGCCGTCGGTCTAGACAAGTACCTATGATGCGCGTATTTCGGTTTGTTTGTAGACACTACCTAACCTACCTAATCATTTTTAGCCGACTGCGCACCCTAAAGAAGTGAATGTGTTTAACTGAGGGGTATCCTTGCATAGGAATTTAAAAATCATTATTAGGTTTCTTAGGTACCCATTTAAAACGTAGGGGAAAATATTCCTAGTAATGGGTACCGACTGTAGAAATCGTTAGGCGTTACGTTCTTAGCGGATAATTACGGACTTGCTTTGTATTTTTTTTGTTCAATTTTTTATTAAAGCATTCGGGATTTTTGTTTTTTAATTATCTTTTTTTGTAAATGCGCGAGTTTTGCCATGTAAGCATTAGAATACAATGGATTGTTAACCGCTAGTAGGATTACAGAAGACCTTAAAAGGCCTCGAGACTTGACGTCTGTCTTGAAAAATATGTACCTAGAAAATATATTCCAGAAGGTGCTGATAGTGTTAGCTACCATTTTATTAATGATCCCATAGCTCAAGAAGACTCTCCAAAAATATAGCATACATAATTCCTTTTCTAAATGCAGCTGTTTTCTTTCAGAACTCCATCCGGCATAACCTGTCGCTGCACAACCGGTTCATGAGGGTGCAGAACGAGGGCACGGGCAAGTCGTCGTGGTGGATGATTAACCCTGATGCCAAGCCCGGCAAGTCGGTGCGAAGGCGCGCCGCCTCCATGGAGACCTCGAAGTTCGAGAAGAGAAGAGGGAGGGTCAAGAAGAAGGTAGGTTTCTACAGGTTTACATAACATAGAAGGCGCGTGGATTAAGCAATAAGAGACTCTGCGTCAACGGCTTAGTGCTTCGTCGCGCGCCTTTTAAGTTGTGTCGTGCCTAATCATGACATGAGCTCGATGCTAATAAAAAATGTTATTCCAGTTAAATTGCCCATAAAGATATATAAAGAAAGTCAATCAAGTCTCACAGGTTGCTGTTTGCTTCCTAGACCTTTACTGATTGAGTAGCATTATATAACAAACTTTACTTTGACGACTTTTCGATCTTCCAAAACTCAAACGTACTCGCAGTCTGAAGTGGAATTAGATGTACTGTATGGAGACATTGTCTTTTAATACTGGACTAAATCCTATATTTATATATACCTAAACGAAGCAGCAGAAGATTATTTTACGCTGAATTATATTAAATCGTGTTTTGCTGTCTTAATTATTTAAGCCTTAATGATCAGTTAATCAGCAAAACATGAAGTACTGAAAACCGAGCTGAGTTTTCAGAGTGACTAATTTAACTAGTTCGAACAAAATGCTTATTCATTCAAAACAAAAGCCTGTATTTGATAACAATATAAGTAATAAGAATAAAACACTCACTATTGTAACTGATACTGGTATTTTTCAACCCTCTCATAACTCTGTAATGATTCGTAGGATAGCGTTAATTCTGTGTATATCAAGTAGTTAGGTCGGTGAAGCATTAATTCGGTGGTTCTACTGCGGATATCCTCATTTCTGATTCTATCACGCAGAGAAACCCTGAGCATAGCCCTTTCCATTGCCCTCTGAGTGACTTTGAGCCTTCTTATGAGACCCATCGTAAGCGCCCACGTCTCGGAACCATAAGGCATCACTGGCAACACACCTGGTCGAAGAGGAGCGACGACCTCGTGAAGGTCGCGGGAAACCGGTGGAAGCAAGTAGCACAGGACCGGTCTGGGTGGCGAGCCTGATGATGATGATGATATCAATTAGTTTGGTGATTTATCAAGACATCATGATTACAGGCGGAAACGATAAGGAACGGTGCTACTGCGGATGCCACCCCAAGCCCCAGCAGTTCGGTGTCAGAGAGCCTGGACATTTTCCCTGAGTCGCCAATGCACAGGTAGGTCCCAACCACCACACAACAAAGCTTTTAAATCTCTCCACATTACTGTAGAAGTAAAAATAGTACAAGCTTATCATCACAACGCAGGTAGCAACGTAGTAACGAGATTTTGTAAGTCATAGCACTCATAGATATGTCGGTAACTAAAACGCTCTTGGCTCCGAGCCAGTAAAAGAGTGCACTTTAATACCATAGTTGTGATACTAATTTGACAGAAAAGTATAACAATTTACCTACACGGGCAACGCCAATGCAACCCTTGCCAAAATCTCTGTACGACGCCATATTTTATTGAACGGCATTCGGTTCGAAATATTGAAATTTTATTACTAGATACAAAGTGAGGAACGCACGAAACACACACTTTATAATAAAACCATCGGCATAAAGCTGCGTTGACCAAGCCAATAAAATTGAGTTATAGCAACTCTGCTACTTTATGATAAAAGGTTTTAAATCATTCACGACCATTAGATGATGAGTTATGCGGACGTTGGATCTCGTCATTTCACCAATATTTAACCTTTTTATTGCCGAATATCGGATAGCTGGAATAATCTACAGTTATTTAGGGCGGCCCTTGTTCAGCCTGCCCATGGTACGGCACATTTCTTATGGCGTTATATTGTCATCAGCGACAGCAATAATCATATTTCTGCGCTGACCAATGAATCCTTTATGGTGATCGCTTCATTTAGCATTGCCGTCTTTATTTATATGTTAGAGTGTCTCGACTTAGGCATTAGATTTGCATGCTTTCCCTTCCACTAGATTTTCTTTAGGCATAGTTGAGTTAGCTTTGATAGGATTTGTTTCCGCTGAACTATTTCGATTATTTGCGTCGTTTTGGATGATGTCGCCATCTCTTGCTATTGTGGGATTATCCAAAGCGTTGTTTTGAATTTTACGATTAGTTTGACGCTTGTTCGCTTTCGCGTAGCAGCAGTTTCCAGTTGTCGCCGGACTTCCGCCAGAGGGCGTCCTCGAACGCGTCCTCTTGTGGGCGGCTGTCTCCGATCCCGTCCCTTATCCCCTCGGAACCGGACTGGGGAGACTACACCCCAGCGGGGGACTTCGGCTCGACAAACGATTTCTCCCAGGACTTCGCGCAAGCGGAACAACTAGCAGGGTCTCTCGCGGACTCTATGAAACTCCAAGGAGCTGATCCATTCCTAAACACGTAAGCCTTAGCCGCTAGTGAATAAAGGTAAAGTGATCTCAACACATCCGCAACCTGTCATCGCTTTCATAGGACAACAGAAATCGAGATGTGTTGACATCATTTTGCTTTCTACTGATGTTGGTTTTAGTAAGCTTAAGCGAGAACAGATTTTTTTTATTTTGTTTATGTAGATAATTATTATTATGTTGCTCGTGCAAAGTGATCGTGAAAATCTGTTCTTGTAGACTAAACTTAGCTCTCAATACTGCTTAACGCCAACGTGCCATCACTACTTAAATATTTTCTGTAGAACGTAGAACGCGTCTCGTTTTCAATTTGCTTAAATTAGTAAGTAATACCAGATTAATTATCGATTTTATAAGCTAAGACATTCTTCATTTACCAACATGAATTATTATTAAACGATCATTCATCGTTAATTTTATTTTAACAGCTTAACTCTAAGGAAATTGGTCTAAAAAAATTGTCTTTCTATTAATCGAATTGAAATAACATAATGAGAAAGTTCTTCCTGAATGAACTTTGCTCATGTAACATACATAAATTTTAATACGTGCGATAAAATCGTATAGTACAAAAATTACAAAACACTGTTGTGGTCCGGTAAGGGGTTAAGGGTAGCCGGTGCAATAACTGGCACAGATGCATTCTATCTTAGGCCTCAGCACAGAATATTTAATAGTACTACATACAGAATGGCCACGGAATCACCCGCCTGAATCGGGCCGGAACAGATGTCCTCGCACGCACACAGACGTCCTCTCACGCAAACAGACACTTCATTCGAATTGTGTTCGAAATCGTGCTTTTATAGGCCGAGTCCGCCCTGTGTCCTCAGGTTAAAAAGGCAAGGCATTCGAAATCTTATGTTTTCTGAATAAGAAATCATATAAGATTTCGGTGTTCAGGGTTCGGATTCCGCAGTGACCGCGCTTACCATCAGATGTCAAATTTCAGCTCTCTGCGACCAGTAGGTAGTTTTGATCGATTAGTCAGTCAGTCAGTTTCTTGTTTAAACATAATATGGATGTGTCATCCATCAGTACAGGCACTGACATTATCTCGTCATAATCCATTACCACCACCCAGGTACGTGCCAACGACGTCGTCATCGTCGGGCGGGTACCGGTACGGAACGTACGGCGCGTGCCCGCAGCACCTGCACGGCGGCTGCGGCTGCGCATCTCTGTTCCCGCACCCCGCGCACCCCGCGCACCCCTCACACCCGCACGCTCATGCGCTCGAGCACTACGTGCGTCCGCCGCCGCCCGCCGACCCCGCTGACGTCATGCAGACTGGTAAGTACCAACACAGAGAAAGTAAGGTAAATCTGGAATGACAACCTTCATACAAATCAGGCCCGAAATAAGTGTTAAATCCCATAATGGATGTCGCTGCTTAAGTAGCCCGAATGAAAATTTCAAGCTCCCCTGGATATGCTCACATTACATTCAGAGCTTTTCCGATGTACGCCGTGATTTAAGAAGATTGTCAGTCTACCTTCTCTATAATTACCTTGTTTCTGATACTACTTAATGAATCCAGAAATACAGTCCGTTGCGCAGGATTATCGTGCCACTTACGCACGAACACGCGCAAACACAGACGCACTCCTTCTCTGTCCATTTGGGTCCAGTGGATCGGGTAACCGCTACGACTGGAGAAACAGAGTTGAAGTATCTGGGCTGGGAGACTATAACACCTACAATTTACGCCTCTATCGCCGCCCATCAGGCCCTCCACCAAATTCCCTTCCAATGCGAGACCTTGCATCTAATTAAATTATGATAGACAATGGATCAGTCGAGCGTATGTCTTTGTACCGCAACATACTCAGAACGATTCATCCATGCTAAGGTACGAACAGATTGTATGAAACTGTAAAAATTGATCATCTTGTAACTTCACTATTTGAAGAGAACTAGAAACTACAAGAAGATGATCAATTTTATTTATTTCTAGTCGTAATTGCATGGACGACGTTGGCACGTAACCAAAGAAAGACGGATAAAATTAGAAGTAATGTTATTAAGACCCCTAGAGCCCTAGAATGTATAGGTAGCTGCTGGTGTTCATCAACGGTTTGTGATCAGCCCAAAAGCCCGCTGTTTTGCTTTAACATAACAGCAGAACATTCCTGAACAAACCACTCTATACAACCTATACTCTTACTCCTCAGAAAGCAGCCAAACGCAGATGGTGACGACGTCGGATGCGGCGCTGATGAACGGCGGCATGATGGTGCAGACGAGCATGGGCCCGACCACGGTGATGGGCCAGATCATGGGCGCCCTGAACCCGGGACTCGTCGAGGACCTGAACATAGAGAGCCTCGAGCACGGGTTCGACTGCAACGTTGATGAGGTAAGGACTTTGAGACAAGTAGGTAAATCTTCAATTAACAGTTTAAAGAGAGACTGCTGGCGTCCATGCTTGTAAGGTCCAGAGAGGGAGAAATTGTATCCCATTTAAGTTGCATAGCAATAGCACAGTCCAAATTACATTGTCTGATGATTTTGAAAACTTTGGATGATTAGCTGCTTTTGGTTGGCACGTTGAAGTAATGTCAGTGGTGAAGTAATGATGTAAGTATCTAGTCTTCGCTTACAATATGATTCCTTCCTTGCATTTAATCTTGGAGGTTTTTATTATAATTGCCAATCTAATTTCTTGATTAAATGTATAATTAATTAGCAGATTTGGTTTGGGCAGAACTCACTGGGAATAATAAAACAGATCGCATAGAGGGCACAGGCAAAATTTTTACTCATAGTAAGGCAGATAATGAAAGAAAATTGGAGTGTGTACAGCTTTAGCTATAGTAAGAACTATAGCTCACAACTACCTACTACATTAAACTTCATTGCGAAAGCTTGCTGTCCAATCTACATTATTGACGTTTTCTTTCTTTCCAGGTGATAAAACACGAGCTGAGCATGGACGGCTCGTTGGACTTCAACTTCCCGCAGCAGCACACGGCGATGGCCGCCGAGGCGGAGAGCCAGTTCGCGGCGCCGGCGCCGCCCGTGCCCACGACGCTGTCCGGCGGCGGCGCGCGCGCTCCCTACTCCGCCGCCCCCTCCTGGGTCCATTGAACCCTACCCACTCACCAGAGGTTGTTATCGCCCATTTCCTAATGTAAATACGCGAAATTCAATTCATACGGCAAGATTTTTGTTATCATGTTAACTAATGTTAGAATTTTATTGTTAGTCTAAGTGGACCGTTACCGTTCGTTGTTGAAGTGTCAATTGTATTAGTGGTAGGCTTTAGTGTTAAGCTAGGTGGAAGCTTGTGATATAGATAGGGTATTGTAATCTGGTAGTGGCTTGGACCAGGAGGGGGGCCGGCTTCGGGCCTGTGTCGCGCACACCGACTCACATCAGAGGTAATTTTCGTATTTATTTTCACGTTTTTCATTAATAGCACTGATCATGGCAAATAAGAATACAGCAGTCCCCGATTGGAGCACCATAAGCATAACTCGTTTGTTGTCGACCCACACCCCAGACCCACGATCTTTCAAATTTTTGTATACCAAGGAATACAGGATTTTTGCTACAAAAATCTGTGGCACAAAGGTTTTGAAATGACACCAGAAATGATTTTTGAGAACTCATCGCCTAACGGGTTAATTTGGGAGTGTATAAAAAAAAATCACACATACGAACCTTACAACAAAACATAACTGAGTTCCCAAACTCAGTCGCGTCTCGCTTAAAAATAAGAACACGAGATTTCGAGGAACAACACAATATTAGTGAGCGTTTAACAATACTGGTGGCAATAAATCCCGGGAATATCAGCGATAATCTTGCGAAGTTTGTTGAGTGTCCAATAAGTTGGTCCGGTATCGCCCCGGGCCACTTACACAACTGCGGGTCGGCGCACACTGTGGGAATACTGAAATTTACTGTCCAAATAGTTCACGCAATTGGGATTTTACAGTCTATTTTGGTAGGTACCTATTTATTGACGAGTCTAGTGGAAGAAGATAATAGTACATTCACCTAGGGTGGTGAATTCGTAAATGTCCCAGATCGCAGGTTTCTGTGGCCCGAACCGAAGGCGAGGGCCATAAATATGCGATCTGGGGCTTTACGAATTACCGCCCGTGGTTTGTCAAAAGTTTTACGTCTTGCCTTGGCTAAGAAGTGAGATTTTCTCTCCGCGTAGTGGGCAGAAAATCCCACTTTATGGCCAAGGGTAATGTAAAAAAGATTTACCGGGCTACAAAAACGACAGTACAATAGTTTTTAAAATGTGTACTGTGTGTACAAATTAAAATAAGTGGTCGTCGTAAAAGTTAAATAGTTACTTATAGTTGATTTAGCAAGTAGCGTAACTTTGCACATGCAATGCAATGTCTTAGAAAAAAGGAGTTTGAACTTAGCATGTCTGGCTTTAAATCGATAACTACTGGCCAGATTGCTAACAAAATTGGGTAGATTATTCCACGAGTCAACATATAAGCTACCTATTTTGTATCCCGGAAAAACACATAGTTACCTCGGTAATGCTCTCACCGAATCCCACGCGGACGAAGTCGCGGGTAGAAGCTACTTTCCTAATATATTATGAGAGCAAGATTGTTTTTCTGCGCTCAAGACGTGAACGAAAATAATCAAGTATAGCAGAACCCAACTTAGAAGGCGCGCGGCGAAGCACTTAAGCCGTTGACGCAGAGTCTGTTATTGCTTAATCCGCGCGCCTTCTAAGTTGTGTCGTGCTATACATTATTTATGGAATCATAGATCTCCAAATGCTTACTCAGTTTAAATGTGAATATCGTAAGCGAGTGTATGATGTCAGATTATCGTTACAATTATTTCATTGGCTTTTAAAACTATGCAAGTATACAATGTATTCATTGTACAGAAATACAAACTTAGTAATTTTCCCAACGGATCCAGTGTAAACCCTCTGCTCGTATTGTTCCGGGAAAACATAGCAGTACTCGACCTCGGTGGGCTATTTAAGGAAAGCTCAAAGTTTACCTACTTAGTTTATTATTTCAGGTCAAGTTTCTGTAATTAAAAAGCCGTGGTGGCCTAGTGGTTCGACCTACCGCCTCTCGTGCCGAGGGTCGGGGGTTCGATTCTGGCTCGCACCCCTAAGTTTACTCACGTGCGAAATTCAATTTTAATTTACCATGAGCTTTTCGGTGAAGGAAAACATCGTGAGGAAACCTGCACACATCTGCGAAGTAATTCAAAGATGTGTGTGAAGTGTCCAATCCGCACTGGGCCCGCGTGGGGAGTATAGCCCAAACCCTCTCGTGATGAGAGGAGGCATGTGCCCAGCAGTGGGACGAAAATAGGCTGAACCTACTAAGTTTCTGTCATCATCATCATCATCATCATTTCAGCCGAAAGACGTCCACTGCTGGACATAGGCCTCTCCCAAGGCTCGCCACTCAGACCGGTCCTGTGCTACTTGCTTCCACCGGTTTCCCGCAACCTTCACGAGGTCGTCGCTCCATCTTGTTGCGCGAACCGGGAGTTTCTGTAATTAGGTCTAAATATAGGAGTAGTATACTAGCCGTTGCTCGCGACGTCCTCCCGCGTAGACTTAGAATTTGCTTACTCTATGTATTGATATTAAACATATCTAGATGGTTATAGTTATAGAAGTATTGCAAAACTGGTTTCATGAACATATTTTTTCGTGTTAGCTAGTTTCAGGATAAAAATATTAATTCTTCATTAGACCTCACGTGCAAAGGCGTGCAAGGTTGTGATTTGTATTCACACATAATAAGAAATGTCTTCATTCAACTATCAATTACTGATATGTGTAATGTATGTGAATGACCCACTCTATGGATTATCTCTAAGACGAAATAACTTATATACCTTACGATCTCCCAAAACTATGTAGATGCCCATCGTCTCAAAAACGTCAACCGCGTGGAGCTCTTTGCACGCCATATCTGACAGATAAGGGTCGATAAAGGAAACGCGTAAAATGTGGAATATTCGCGCGTCGACGAATATTTTATTTTCAGGAATTCTTTTGAAGCCAATGAGCCGTGCCAGCCAGAATTGGCGGGACCTTAAAATCTGATGGCGAGATCTCCTCATTCGTCTTTACGACTTAGGTATTACAAGAGATGAGTATGCGAGTGACGTCGCTTACGCGCTTTGTACGGGGCTTATGAGACGCGATGTGCTTTATTTATGAAAATATGTAGTGGGATAAAATTGTACGCGTGGCCTTTGCGGCGGCGATTTACTAGCGTGTGATGTTGTCTTGGGAATAATTTCGCTACGCGTTTCTATTTTTTGGGTACGATAAAGACGAATCGCCCTTGGAGAGAATGTGTGAACTTATTTTTCATTTATTATCGCACTAGCCGATGCCCGTGACTTCGTCCCGCCGTAGTCCGTCCGTAGACTTAGAATTTGCGTACCTACCCTTGATACTATACATAGGTAGTTATAGTTATAGAATTATTGAAAAAAAATGGTTTGACCCGTGGAAAACCCGTTCCCGTGGAAATATCGGGATAAAAATTAATAAAAATAAAAATATCCTATGTTATTCCCCGGGTCTCAAACTATCTCCATACCAAATTTCATCCAAATTGGTCCAGTCGTGGTGACGTGAAGGAAGGACAAACATACAAACAAACAAACACACTTTCACATTTATAATATTAGTAAGGAAGTAAGGATATCAAGACTCTTCAAAAATCACATAAAGCACAGCTTCTATGGAATAAAATTCCGATCATTCTTCTCAATTCACCATACCTACTTACTTATTTATAATTAGATTGTGATTGAGCGTTGTCCGCGAGCTTGTGATTCAATTTCACCATTGAACGGTCTTATTTGCGCGCTAATGAGGGCGCCCAGTAATTAATCATATCATTCTCAGTCGTTCGTTCATTCATTTTTAACTCGAGGTTCGAGCGATCGACGAATAATGGAATCTCACGAAAAATGCGGGAACACGACGCTAGATTACACCGCCCGGTAATGACTTGTTTTTTAGGGTTAAAAGAATGTCTTCAGCAGACGGTGAGGTTTCTTGTTATTTTTTTTTTAATTTAACTCTCGTGCCCGAAAGCTAATGGCGGTGAATGAATTGGTTGTTCCTTTTTAAAGGAGATTTAACCATTCATTAACAGGCAATTACGCGTTCAGATCCACTTAGTGTCGGTTCTGGAGTACTCTTGATATTATTACGAATTTGTCGACACGAAAATCACGGTAAAAGAAGTGTCAGTCATCAAACGGTCTTTCTTTTCTTCAGCCAAATCCAATCAATCAACACAATGCATTGTACCAGAGAAAACGTAATTCATATCCCGAATGCATCCCTTCAAATCTCACCCCACAAAGCTCGTGCCACGTCACGGGTCCACACTTATTCTATTAGCTTGAAGTTTCTCCCGCCAGGGGGGTCGTTTAATTTCCCAACTCATCTCATATTCCGGCCGCTTCGCGTAATTACTGGTCGCACCTTAACACACGATTTCTCGGCACTTGTTAAAAAGTTTTCAATTGCGTTAAGGCCCTCCTTACGCGGAATTTATTCATTATTCCCCCTGCCCTTATTCTTTCTTAATAAAAAGAGCCTTTGCTCTTTCCGAGGGGACACCGAGTGAGTATTTTAAATATTTGCCGCATGGCCTCTCTGATGAGTGATGAATTAAACATTTATTACTGAATTTTTATAGCGCTGTTGAGAGATTTTTTTTCTATATCAAAGTTGGAGCGTTTACCTATTAAATTATGGCATTTCTTTTCAGCTCCAGTTAAGGAGGGTGACGAATTTCAATGTCTACTTACTGTATAACTGTGAAAGATTATGAATATTTTATAAATCAAAATGAGGAGAAATAATGCTGCAACGTTCCTTTCATGACAGGATCAAATTTTAAATCTTAGATACATATAATATATATATATACATATATAAGATATATTTCTTTGATACCTACCTTAATTATATTGGACACACGTGTCTTTGCCTACTGCCCAGTTATGTAAATTTTCAGAGTGTTACTATACTAGCACAAGAGTCTTTACCAATCAACTAAAACTAATTGACGCCCCAACTACTGGGGATTACGATAATTATGTTTATAATTATGTAAGCCAAACATCGTTTTAAAGGCGAGGCACTTAAGTAAGGTACGAGCCTGATAATGAAAATATCTAAGTATGTAAGATAAAAAATACCTACTCAAAATTCTCTCTGAAAACCTTATTAGAGAAAACTGTAGCGCTGTCAATTTAAAGTTGCTCAATTTTTGCCTCCAATATAAGTCGGGCGGATGAGCGCGGCATAACCAATAAGTCTTTATTGTTTGACGACTTTGCCTCGATATTTAAATGAGCCCCAACATGGTTATAGCTGTCAATTTTATACATTTTCTTAAGTACGTGATTTGAGTGGTCATTTTTTTCTTAAAAGACTTTGCCGCGCGGTTAATAGAATTGGCATAATTTTGTCTACATCAGTATTTTACCAATTCATTCTAACTTGAGCTTTGTAATCTTCAGCCCAATGGCTAAAGATTTTACTTGTACCTAAAATTGCGCGCCTAGAAACCAGCGTTTTGTGTGCCTTTGATTAACTTTGAACATTTTATTTGCAATTGAGTGACAGATTTTTAATGTAATAAAATTCCTTAATAACCTAAACTGAAATGTCTCGATAATATTGGAAACTACGCTTCGTTTAAATTTGTTTTTTCTGTTCGTAATCGCTATTCGTTACTGGAGTCCGAACTATGAATGAAGAGTCTTGTGAAAACGGTTCCCTAATAAAAGAGGCTCGAAAGCTCAAAGTCTACACAAACAAATAATACGTCAATTCTTAGTATTTCTATTAAAAGACATGCAAATCAACCTTCGAAAATCTACCCATATTCTTGCTCCACATTAAACCGTTTCGACGATTCACGACAGCGGAACAACCAACCCAGAACTAAACAACTATCAAAGTTTATTCATCTCGTTTCTTCCGCGGCGTAAAACCCACGATTTTCTCTCCTTAAAAAATGTCGGCCAACTTTAAGGGGATGTATAATTATGTTGCCCGCTTAGCATTCGACAGCAGCGGAGCCGACAAATTGGATTATGTACCTACGTGTTATCTAAGGGTAACCGGTTTTATGATTTTACTGCGGAGGGAGAAAATTATGTGAGATTAGTTTGGAATTTGAACTTGGACACTTAGGTTGTTCGGTTTTTTTTAATGGGAAGGGAGAGTTGGAGGTTGTTTTGAAAGGCTGCCTTAGGCACTTGCGATGTCACCGCGCGACGAAGCGATCAGTTATCGACAATTTCCCTCGCTCATGAAACGAACAAAAGATGTAGATCCCTTATCAGTAAAAGACACATTTTATAATTTATCGTTGACTGTTCGCGCTGCCGTTCACATATCTATAGAGCCATACCATAGAAGTAGGGTAAACTTAGAATGACAACCTTCAAACAAATCCACATAAAGAAACCTGCATACAAAGTTGAACTCCATGAGCAACATCTAGATGGCGTTGTACAGGCGAAAGTATGAAAATTTGAAGGAAGCTCCATGACTATTTCTGATGTAAATACGCCTTAATCTAAGGAGACTGACAGTCTTGTATAATTACATTCTCTCTGCCGTAGAAGTTAGAGCTTGTGCAAAGCCATTTTGATCACTTCGTCTCTCCATTCGCTTGTGTTTCTTGCTTTCTTGCTTGTGTACCCAGAACTAGGTAGCAAGAAGTGCCTAGTGCTTGCAGCCACGTGGCGGGGCGGAGGGCGTGGCGCCCCGCCCCCGCAACAGGTGGTACCTTCTCCCTATGTACGAAACAAAAGAGGTAATACGGGCCTATGTAAAAACTTGCCTGATAGATAGTAGCTCGAGTAAGCCCTTTGTTTTAGAAAGTCGGTTATGTACAAATTAGGAGCAGCTTGGAATAAAATGTAAGTCATTTGATTGTTCACTGACTGTCTAAGTACCTACTCACTTACATTTTTTTTTCGAAGATGACCAGGAAATCATTCTGTAGTAACCTAGTTCAGTGCCTTTATTATTATTAGTATAGCCTATAAAGTGTCCCACTGTTGGGCAAAGGCCTTTAAGAGGGTTTATTCCGAAAGTTGGCAGCGTCGCATATTAGCTGTCAAATGTTTCGCTGTTTTTATTAATATGTTGACAATATTATTGAATTAAAAAAGAAGTAATCATTCTATGGTTGAATGACGCGTCTCGTTTTATATTTGTTGATTAGGGGCATTCAAATGATAAGATTACATTAAAATGCATGGAAAATGCGATGGAAAGTTTTCAAAGGATATTACTTCCGTAATAATAAAAAGTTCGTGTTCCTATGATAATTGTTGCAATCCATACTCAATGTTTATTCAACCATAGAGCGATTATTCAGTTTTCATTCAGTAATATTCAGAAATTAATGAAAACAACGAAATATTTGACAGCTATTTGCGACGTTGCCAACTTTCGGAATAAACCTTCTTAAAACGTTTTTAATTAAAAAAAGCGTTTTAACTATTTACAGACGAAAATGCGAAAATGTAAAAATGAGAAAAAGATTTACGAAAATCTGGACCTATTAATATCGAGTTGAAGTTTTCGCGACATTTAAAGAATCATTTCAAATATATGTACGGTACTTAATAGTACCTTAATTAATGTTATTCATTTACAAAAACTGCAAGACGAAACACTTCTGTTAGGAATCCTGAATCCGAATTATACAACAAACATTTTTGATATTATAGGAACAAATCATTTAAATTTGATATCACCTTATTTCACCAAATTTAAAATCAGCGGAATGGAATTTGATTTCGAAACATTATGAAACTAATAACTCACTTAAGAATTCAAATTTTTCATATGATGCATGTGATAGGAATTTCGTCGGTTTCAAATGCTATTCGAAACCATAGAATGAATCCACATAGCAAATAACTCAATAATAAATTTTATGTTATGGCATTTAAGAATCATAACTTAGATAATTAAATTAATTTATAACGTACTTACCTACTATAAAGTTATTGTGACAATTTTCAACGCTCTCACTTGTATAACTTGATTTTTACTCATAGTGATAGATACAATTTTAAAAACACAAAAGAACAAGTAAAATAAAATAAAATAAACCTTTGATAGTGATTAGATACAATTTTAAAAACACATAAGAACAAGTAAAATAAAATAAAAAAACTAAAAATTGATTTACATATTGTTTTGTTGTAATTTTTTTCATGTCTCAAGTACTGCTAGCAGCCCAAGCAGAAATATTATATAAATAGATAGATCGAAGCCAAACAAAAACGTTTAAAATAGCGAAAAAAAGAACGATATTTTATTTTTATAGTGTATGTTTAACCATGAAAAAATCAATTCTTACACTTCCTACCCCAAACAAAATGCAAATATTTTATGAAATGCCGAACAAAGTACATACAAACTCGTGCTAAAAATCAAACGACAACAACGAAGAGAGCTATTATCAACGCTGGTCGACATCTCAACTGTCGTATAGACGAACTAAAGGAAGTGTGCCCTAAATAACTCGTAGTTAAGAGGTCGGCCGTCCCTACTCTGAATAAATTCACTCTCGCGCCGCCTCCACCGGAATCACTCGATACTCAACGACGCCTATGCTTTATAACCCGTGACATCCGAAACTCGATTTATTATCACGCCGCTTCGTGACACGAAAAATCGGAAATGTTTTTCTAGAATTTTCGGGGACGCTCACAAGTGTGGCTAAACCGGCCGTTTGCGGCCTGAGTGCCAAGTTTCAGGGCCGTTTTTCAATGTCACTTTATATGTTTTTCATGTCATTAGTATAGGCAAACGAGCGCACAGCGCACCTGATGGTAAGTGGTCACTGCATGGATACCGAAATCCTATGATCCCCCATTAAGAAACCATAAGATCTCGAATGCGTTGCCTACCCTGAGGCCTAAGATGGAATGCCTCTGTGCCAGTAATTTCACCGGCTGCCTTAACTCCCTACTGGAACACAACAGTGCGAGCACGGCTATTTAGCGGGGAAAGACGGTGGTACCATCACAGACCCGTAACCATGTTACACCGTAGCTGGCACACCATGCGATTCCATACAAACACAGGCCTATTTTGGCCTACCAACACAAGTTACCACACACCGCCCGCGGCGAACGTGGTATTAAATATTGTACACCATAATATTTTAGTGTGAAGTTTACGTTCGGTTTGTATGGAGTGCCGGGCTTTAGTTCCTAAGCAGGCGACTGATGTGTGAATTTAAGTTTTTATTTTATTTACTTATTTTTATTTTACCTTTCTGCAGTTTTTTTATCTGTGCGAGTCGAGATTTAACCTAAGTTATAACTTAGGTTAAATCTCGACTCGCACATATTGGTAATATATTACCAATCGGGAATTATCGAATCCCTTTATTTCTTTCGGTTTATTTATTTAAACTTTATTGCGAATAAATTAAAATTAGTGTACAAAATGCGGACTTAATGCCTCGAGGCATTCTCTACCAGTCAACCACTAGGCAAATCAGAAAATGGTTAGGGGCGGTGCCAAAAAACCAACATTACTGAATATACTTAGATACTAGCATAGAACATAGAACAAATATGCTTACATAAAAATATACATACTTACGTACCTACTATTGTTTCGTAAGTCTACTTTACAGTTTCGTAATCCATGTACTAAAATACATTATCTAAAATCGATAAAACTATACAAGTTTCTCTTTATGCCATTACTCGGTATGGAATCCTGAAAACGTATACTATCAATAGTGAAAATCCATGTGAATGGTTATTTGTTACTGTGTCATGCCCTAAATACTAAACGGAATTTGATGATACCTATTTGAAAAATTCTCTACCACAAAAATATTTCCACTGAATGTGGATTTCCGTGGAATACGCCGTGGCGCACTTTTATTTTTATAAAGAGCCTGCTGTGTCCCACTGCTGGGCAAACACTTTACTTCTAAGAAAAAAAAATGCGTAGGTACCTACTGCATATACATTTATCTTGTTATATCATATACTGGTCACAAAATGCACCGTTTACTTTTTCAATCTATAAAATAAATAAAGCGAAAGCGAAATTTTTATAAAATGCCATGACTTCACCCCGACTATACGATATCTACATAGCAATAACGCTTTCAATAAAATTGGATCGTCACTAGCTCGATTTAGATAACGCTGTAATCTTGATTAAATATAGAAAATATATATGCCACTGAGTGCTCAGTAAAATAATATTTGAAAATAGTTAAATCCATAGTTGGGTGAAATATCAACACGAGTTTTTTGCATGTCCCATGCTTGCAAAAAAAAACTATGCTATATTCCAAAAAGAAAAAAATATGGTTGTATTCTTTGCCATCATTTATAATGAGGCAAAGCCTTTAATTAATGATAATGAGCTATTAATACGCAAAAAAAATATATTGAAGGTCCGAAAATGCACGATTAGCATAGCTGTGAGGTATGTCACACGCGTAGTTTCGCTCAGACACATGAATACAACTTTTTCTGTGATTGTCGTAATACATTTCTGTAAAAAGAATTTAAAAGGGCTCTTCCTGGCCTATAGTATATAGCTGAAAACCGTGCAGAAATCTCATAATTTAAAAATACAGAGATCGGAATGTGTTTGTCCCGCGCGCGAACGACTTTTAATGACTCGCAAATACCTGCTGGTTACTGATTGATTGAGCTATTTAACTCCATTTTTAAGTTACTACGTTGAAGACATACTAGTTCACGTTCGATTACCGATCGCAGTGGGCCTTTGCTGTAATTAAAAAAAATAGGATAGTTCGTGACACGATGTTTTTGGTCAGCCTTCAAGGTAATTTGTGTGGCCAGTAAATATTGCATATTCAACTATTTTACAATGGTGTTTATTTAAGGTGAGTAGTGAGGCAAAAATGCTAAATCGAGGTGTTTTTGTAACCATTTTTCTATAATTGTAACAAGTAGTCATCTGCAAAGTTTACGAATATGGAACACAAATATAGTCAATTAGTGTTTCTGGTATTTTATATCGTCTTATATGTAATGATTTGTACTATGGATGTCATTTAAGAAATCCTTAATCCTCCTATATGTAACCATTTCTTTCCGCTTAGGAAAAAATCTGCGTTGCCAAATTTTTTGCAAGTACTTTTCAGAATTTTATCTAGGGCTTGACCTTCTTAACTTTTATGATAAATAGGTTTTAGACGAAAAACCTATGTCTTACTTAGTGTATAATCACAAGTATCACAACACACATTTGCTGCGCTTATTAACGTAGGCGCTTTGTTGAATTATGCGGCGTTTTTAATATTTTTAAATATTTTTATTTATTAATTTAAAAATATCTAAACTATCATGATTACTAAAGCTAGAAGTAGAAAAGTTCGTTTCAAAAATTTGACTTTTATATTGGATTTGAAGTCGTGTTATTTTTCTATAACTTCATTGCATTATACAGAAAGTTGTGGATGTGAACAAGGCGACGTTGCGAGTTTCGGCACTCGTGTTGTTTACCTCGCGGTCGCGCGCGCTGTTGCCAGCTTGGTAGGTATCCCGAACTCAACCAGAAAAGTAGGGTCGCTTCGCCTGTTTGCGTCCACTTAGTGGAGTTGGCAAGTTTGAAGGTGAACATAAAAATGTTCTAATTGAAATTTTGATTATAAAAGGAACGTAATGTATTGATTATATAGTCCTTTTCAATATACTCGTAACTTACGGTTTTGGTCGAAACATCTGGTGGTTTTCAAAAAAACGACACAAATAGGCATATTAGGCGATTTACCAAGTTTGCGTCCACTTAATCCAGATTGCGTCCAGGTGGACGATGGCCCAATTCACGTCCACCAACTTAGAAAAGGAATCTGAATTGATGTTTTTATAGATAACTAGCTTTTCCCCGCAACTTCGTATGCGCAGAAATATTAAAATGAAAGATCCCGTTTTTCCCGTTCCCGTGGGAATTTCGGGAAATTCTCTCTTAGCGCTCCCATACGTTCCCTAAGGAACCTGCATGCCAAATTTCAGCCCGATCCGTCCAGTGGTTTGGGCTGTGCGTTGATAGATCACTATGTCAGTCAGTCACCTTTGAGTTTTATACACGGTGGGTCAGAAAATATGGCAAATAATTAACCCACCATATCGGCTATCGATTCTAAGTATATTGTATAGGTCTTTAATTTTTTTTCGAGTTGGTAAAAAAAAAATGTATATGGGATTGGTTGTGTGAGCGACGCCTGAATCCTATACAAAATATGTTTACCTATACAATATACTTAGAATCGATAGCCGATACTATGGGTTAATTAGGTATTTGCCATATTTTCTGACCCACCATGTATATTTAGATGTACAGAATATATGTTTAGATTGTACAGAATGATCGGATTTTAACAATGACTTTATTCAAGAATATTTGACATTAAAAAATCATGATTATAATTAATAAAACCATGAAGATTTTTTTTCCAGACAGGCCAGTTTTCCTGCTGTTTGAACTTTATAATGTATGTAGTCATTAATCGGGGTTTTACCCTACATACGCATAATGCCTAATTGCATTGCATATTCTTAAACTACGACTTTGATACGAAAAAACATTAAAAATATCTAAATATCACTAGTACCATGTTCAGCATGTAAATTAATTAAAAAAGTATTCAATTCATAAAAAAAATATACAAAAAGATATTTTAAGCGGTGATTTGAACCCGCGCAAGAGGGCGCTCTCATGTACGTCATGATGAATTTGGACCGCTGGGCCACGGTAGACTTAAGACAGCGGGCGAAATTAACCATTGGTATCGTTGTAATTTACGTTAGCGTATTTGGCGCGGTTATTATTGAGAGGATCTAGCTCGAACGCCCAAGGTCATCGACGGCTACAGGCGCCTTAAGTGTTTTATAGTTAAGATTATCGAGAATCAATATTCCTATCGTCATTTACCTAAAGCTAATGGTTTCGACAAAAAAATATTAAATGCACTTTTGCTGTAATTTGTGTGGCACTTTAGTCCACACAAATTACAAACGCGCCACACAAATTACATTTTAGGTTTTATTTCGACAGTATGAGCATTGTATATGCTTAATTATACTTGTTATCTTTAAAAAACAATACAAATACAATAACAGTACGTTCTATTGTATACTCTATTGAATTAGTCTGTAGAAACGCATTTTGATTTTTAATATTTTTTTCATTTACACCATATGACCGATTTTTTTCAAGAAATCGTGTGCTGTTTTTATGAATGCAAACAAATCGAAAAGTCAAAAAAAAGTTAGTTTTATTTAGCAAATTTATGTCACTAAAGTTAAAAATGTAATTTGTGTGGCGCGTTTGTAATTTGTGTGCAATGAAAATTTTCGGCACCGAATTATAGCTAAACTATTCATCACAAAAGAGTGCCTTTTTTTGCATTTTGTTCATACTTCCAATTTCTACTGTAATCCGTTAATCAAAATTATAAAATAAAAGAAAAAAAATGCGCCACGAAAATTACCAAAACACGTCGTGTTCAAAAATTCACCCACTTACACAATAATACTTAATAGCATAGTGATACATATGCATATTCTAATACATGCTACTATTATAAATGCGAAAATTACTTGTCTTTCTTTCGGACAGACGGCTGTTATAAATCGCTGACCAATTTAGCTTCAATAATTTGAAGGCAGTTGTAACGGACAAGTAATGTTAATACGAAAATGAAAAAACCGGCCAAGAAGCGAGTTAAACTCGCGTGGAGAGGGTTCCGACCCTTGATTATTTTTAATGACGTAATTTTCAAACCGTTTCACAGGATAAGAGCTCTTTTATATGATAGATTTCAAATACCTACCATGGACTTCTTAATAATTTTCCCGTAATCTATAGGTCAATAACTATTCTCCGTATATTTTTCAAAATTGTAGGTCCAGTGGTTTCGGTGATAAGGGGGGATGTGGGAATTTTTCGCCTATTTTCTTAAATAGCTCGAAAAGTATTGACGAAAAAAAAACATTTGAGATCCTCATAAGAAGTACTTTTATTTGATATGTCACACGATATAGTTTGAAAAACTTCATTAATAGTTCGTTACACATCCGTCTTTGGGTCACAAACTTTCATATAGGTACGTACCAAATTTCAACTTAATCTGTCCAGTAGTTTCGGAGAAAATCGACTGTGACAGACGGATGGACAGACACATCCGTGATCCTATAAGGGTTCCGTTTTTACCTCTTGAGGTTCGGAACCCTAAAATTAATATAATATTAGTAAATATTACAGTTGTAGTGAATTATCTTTTCAGTAGGAAACATTTTTAACACCGTTAGCCCATCTCGTGAGTCTCGCGACGTGTCATAATTTAGTAAGGAGAGACTTAGACCATTATGCCAAAAGTTAATATAAATATTCAAGGGATTCGGGCCTCTAATGTTGCCCTCCTTAACCAAATGGATTGTCTCCATGTTAATATAATAATTCCTTAGTAAGCTACAATATTGCTCGGTCATGCTTGTTGAGTGTTGCCAGCGTTCGACGTGCACGTCCCTTCACTATAAATGCCGTCCTTATTAATTAATGCTAGCTTTATTTCTGGACCCGCATGCCAATTATCTGCACTGTGTATTAGGGAACATATCTCGAGACTTATTCTGACCAATGACTCACCGAGAAAGTCAGTTACAATGCCACAAAGTTATCTGAGCCGGTGGAAAAAGCGCCGCTGCAAACGCAAGGAGACAGGTTTGTATGCGCCGAAGTTGGTTTCAGTCTTGGCCACCGGAACACATAAGTTTGTGGCACTATACATCGCTGAATATGCGACAGATTTATCGCGGGACTGTAGGGTTGTAATTTCAAGAAGTTTATATCGATAGTTTTAATGCTTTGCATACATAAATTCGGACGCTCCATTATAAGCTCCCAGGTCTCAACATAATGCAGCGTTCAGCGTAAAAACGAATGTAACTTTTAACGTTTTAACTCCAAAACTGCCAATCAAAGGGCAATATCATTGATAACTATGTAGCCTTTCCCTCATCAAACTTCCAAATTTTTATGAATATTTTTCTTTGTCCCCTTAAAAAGTCCAAGGAAAAATCGCAAGAAAATACTATCGAGACGCGTAACGGCACTGGCAGTCGTCACCTGCGAGGCGAGGGGGCGCCGCCGCGGCGTCGCCCTGTCGGGCAGGTTACGATTTACACTCCACAAACTCAGCAGAAACTCTGCCCGAACGAGAAATGCTGATAATCCCAAACCCCTCTAAGCCAAAAAGTCGTATATGCTCACGCCACGCGCTCTCACTTGTGACCTTCTCAAACATAGCGCGTTCACGAGTGAGAATTACATCGAGATTACTACAATACTAGAGCGTGACGTTTTTATTGGCAATTCAGATTTAATTAGAATGTAAATTGTTTCTCAGAATATCTTAGGATATACAAGTCTGGAAATGAAAGTCAGCTTTCCTTTCGGAGTCCCGATTTCAAACGCTAGCCAGCTTAGAATATTGCCAAGGTGAAACATCGAGTCAACTTGATTGATTACTTTCTTAAGCTTTGATGTATTCTTGTTCCAGGTTAATACAACGCTTTGATGGTTTGGAGACTTCTGTTACGGTCAATAGGAAGTGACGAGTTTGTCAGCATTTGTAAACAAATCATCGTTCATCATAAAATGGACCCTAAGAAGACCTGCTAATATAGAGACTGAAACCAGTGTTCTTAAACAAAAGTTAGTGGCAAAAACAATCCAAGGTGCGTCATTATTGTAAATTTTTCGAGTGATATTTTGAATGTTGAAATTGAGTATCTAGTTAAGATTGTGGACCTCGCGTAGTGTTTAGTTGTGTGCGGGGTGAGCAAGATTCCTCATCTTTCGTTGTTACGCTCGCTGTCCTCTCCGTATAGCTCGACACAGCTATTTAGGTAGGTAAACGTAGTACCTATTATCTATAGGTACTGTGGTAATATTAAGGGCTCGCTTGCACCTTCGACGAAGAGCCTATATTATTTGTGTCTTGCTATAAGGATAAACGGTATGTTGCAACCTTTACCTCTGAAGAACGGGTAAGTGTCTGAATACACGTTCAATTTATGTAGTAATATTTCACTTTGTGTCGAAGCCGTTCACGTAGTACTTACGTTGCGATGTCTGTCCGTAGTCCATAGCTGTATCTCGCCCCCGTGACTATGACTAGGGACGTCTTAGGTAAATTATTGAGTGACCACTCTCGTCGCATCTGCGTGTTTATATATAGCCTCAGAGAAAAGATGCTGATTTATTTGCATCTGTGATGTTTTTATTTGTGGGCCAAAATTAGTAGATGTAGACATAGAACCAATTTTGACGAATTACATTGTTCTAATGTAAAATATGCAAGTTTTGTAGCACCTAATAAACACACCTCTTTTACAATATTTTAACAAACCTTTAGCTAGTGTAATTTGTACCAATGTAAATTGTGTATATTGAATGTTATTTGCAAGAACAGAAACACCAATTAGATTGTAATTATTATTTATAATATGCCATATTACTTGTGTAGGTAGTTTATTTTCCCTAAGTACTTGTACCTCTGAGCCGTAATGTACCTACCAAAAATCTATGCTAAATATTGCTCAACAGATATTTGAACGTCAAAATAAACATATACGAAAATATTGCATGAATTAAATTATTCCACACTTAAATGAAATAAATATAAATAATTACTTATGGCGAGATTGCGTTTTTATAGTGACATGCAGAAGTTTTAAGGTAACAATGCTGAATCTTTTCTTTTATATATATTTCAAGGATTTAATAAAAGATTTAAGGATCGTGTCGTTTTTAATTATACAAAATAGTAATTACCGAGTTATTTCTGTGCAAAGAAGTCGGCAGTGACATTCTCAAGGAAACAAAGAAATTACGCACAACCCAAACCCGTTTTAGTCAGATCTCTAGTCCCAAATGTTAATTTCGTCAACTAAGTGCAGGATTTACTCATTATTTAAGCTAACGAGTGCTAGCATATAATCTCTACGTAAACAAAAAAGTTCATTCTGTGAATTACCTCAGTGGACTCTTTGTGATAGATTTAGCCGATAAGTGTTCAATTTAGTGCGTGTATGAGATAAGGTCAATTCTTGTACTTGGCGTCCATTTCCATGTATACATTTTAATGCACATTTCGTTTGACATAGCCCATTTAATTTGTCTGTTAGTTTTTGCAAGTGACTTTATTTGTATACACTGCTTACTTACGTAACTACGGTATATTTGCAGCTGATATTGGTGCTATAGGTAATTTGTTAACAAAACTTTTTGCTATTTTTGAATTGTTTTTTAAAATTAAAAATGTCGTACAAAATCGCGCATTTGTTCTGACCACGGGCGCGACTTCGTTTATTTCTTGTAATTATGAATTAGTTATTATTTATGACTTAAAAAGTCAACCAGTTACTAAGAATGGTCTGTGGATGTTCAACATCGATTTTAAACGTAGGTGTTGGAAATTAGAAATCTTTGCCAAATATACTACATACGTAATCTTGAACCAATGGAAAGTTGGTTGTAATGTGTATAGATGACGTACCTAGATCGATAGGGCATTATTGATGAGTGTTATATTGCCGCGAGCTCGCCGAGTGACGTGTCATCGTTGTTTTTGTAAAACCTCGTATCTCATTTAATTTTGAGACAAAACGGGAGCTCAAACCTTTAACTTGAAATCGTAAATCATCAGTACATTCAATAGAAATACGAGATTTTTTCAAAGTAGTGGCAATCTGTCAGCAAACAAGGCTTGGCGTCGCTCGACGAGTATTCGGGGCAATTTAGACGAAGGGTGGCTCTTTGGAGATATCTCATGATTTAATTAAGAATGTTAGTTAATATCTCCTGGTTGTTGAAAATATATTATATTAATTATACGCATCGAGACGTGGTAATGTCAATCCATATGGTCAATTAGTTGGACCGAATTAAAGTCTGTTCCGTTAAGGCCTAGCATTAATGTGAATGAGTACCTAACTCTATTGGTTTAAAAACGTGCTTCTAGTCACTGCTTTAGTAAGTATAGAAGTTATTGTATCTGTGTCACGGACGTTTTGAACAAAAAATGACTGAAATGCAACCAACAGATACGGGTATTGTTTCGTTCGAACACCGACTCTGACTAGACGCACGGTATCTCTAAGAATTAGTAAGTTCATTTCGTTCATGTAACATGAGTGTGTGTGAAGAAAATATGGTTCATGTTGACAGATTAAATAGATGTGAAACGTTACAGCAGCGACGTTTAATATTTCAACTTTGGAAAATCATCACCGAATTAACTTGTAAATATGAACGCGGAGCCGAAAATGTGAATGACAGTTATTTTATGTTACACTGAGCTAACTTGTAAATTTCAATATTCAATCAATAGTAAAATTTTGACACGTCCTCATCGTCATTGAGGAATGGAAACGTTTTTAACAAGCCATCAGTGGGTTTAATATTTGGAACGCCATATTATAAATCAACTGATAACATAGTAGGTACGTAAGGTACGCTACAACTACTTATGTTGCGAAAGAATATAACGCAATAATATACATTTATATTCAGCATGAATTTCACAAGTCAATGTACGAAATAAATACAAGTGACAGTTGATTCAGTCTAAAAGAATAATCAAATGTAATCATGATGAAATGAAAATGTCAAGTGACAATTTATTAATACCCCTCGTCACTGTATGCGAATTCCTTACAGAAATACTGGCAGTTGTGACAGAATTAGTGTAATTTTAAAATAACTGCGGCAATCGGCGTGGGGCAACGGCTCGGTATGCATCGAAAATGAATATTTTTAGTATTCGGAACGCGAGAATGCGGATTAAGAAAGCGAGTAAGTAGATAGTTGCAATCGTAACCCAATGTCGAAGCGCAAGGGATACTTAGGATGTAATAGATAATATATTTTAATATTAGACCATGGTTATTGCATCGTTGGGGCTTCAAAGTTACGCTTGGTCCAGAGCTGTTTGTTGGTAAGCGACGCAATAGACAGCCAGTATCGCTTAATGAGTACTTGGAAGAAGATACTGACAAGTAAGTACAACACACCGAATGCTCGTAACTTAATTGCGTCCGTCTATAGTTAGATGAAGGAATGTACGAGTGGGTTGATCGATCGATTTGAACTTGCGTTACTTACAAACCACCCTGGCGTAAGCGTTACTGTGAAACCACCCTAGTTGTAGGGAAGCGAGGGCAGCAAACCGCACTGTCACGCCCCAAAGGTTATGTAAAAAATATTTTGTACAATGTTTAAATTTTTTTGTTCGCATAATTATGTTTGTCCTAAAAATTACATTATTTTGTTATATTTTTCAGTTGCTTATTATTATTATTAATTATACGACAGAAATGTGAAAGAAACGTAGTTAAAATTAGGAAATTATGTGTTTCATTGTAAATATGATAGACGAAAACATGTATGTAGGAGTACATAAATCCTATTTATGTATTAAATTTGATATTGTTTTCAAAATTGAATCTGGTGTTTTATTTAGGTAATGAAGAAATTATGAAAGTAGCAAGGTATAATATAAATTATTATATTACCTAAGTACATAATTATATTCCTTAGGCCCTATCCTTTTTCACACGATCCATCCCCCCTTTCCATACAACCTACAATATATCAGATTCATTGTAAGTAAGATGTTTATTTAGGTATTTTCCTTTGACCTAAAAATGGCCATACCAACCCTTGGCAGAACTCTACAATAGGGTTCATAATGTAATAAATTCAAGGACACGTTTTTCATATTCTGCATTAGGTTACGGTATCAGAAACTCCAAGAAACTTTTTATCGTGAAAGTTTCCGAATATCAACTCAGTGTCAGAAATTTTGTATTACTATTGGGTGAAGTTTTTATTACACTGAACATTAACAGAATCTTTTTTTATTCTTCAGATTTTTATTAGTTTTCGAATCAGACAATGATTTTTGGCATGAATAATAGATTTTCAGCTAACGTACCTAACGATAACTATTGAAGAGTAAAAAATACTTATATTATAACGAAAAGTGTTTTTAGGTAAGGTCGCAAATGAGTTCGTAGTCGACTATACAAACGTTTTGTTAGAAATGACAAATGTCATATTTTTATATTATGACTTACCAATTCTATCGTTACTTAGCGACAGGTGACAAATAAAAAGAGATTTTGTAGCATCGTATTAGAACAGAATTATTGTTATGAGAGCGAGAATTTTAAGTTTTCGAAGAGCATTTGCAGCTATTCAGTATACGCCTGTAAGAAGATTCAGAGGGGAGGGTAAGTATAACAAAATTTTATTCCGTTTAAAAATAATGTAAATATTTATGATTTTAGTCAACAAAGTAGCTACTCTCTACCTGTGCTGGCAGACCTTCTAGCTACGGGATTTTTCTTTCTTGGAATTTGTAGGTAAAGTGCTTAGCGTAGACTACGCTAACAAGCATAGAAATGAGACCTTATGAAACACCAGTAGCCATGAGATACTTACCTAGGGTTGCCAGATGGCCGGGATTTAGCGGGATTCTCCCGAATTTTATTGCGGCCTCCCGACTCCCGACAAAGTAATAAATCTCCGGAAAAACTACTTCTGTTAATAAAACAATAATCTTAAGTTCTTAATTGTGATCAAGCGAAACATTTCTCCGTTCCGCATTAGTATTAAAGAAGACTTATCAATTTTGTGGAAAATTGATAAGTCTTCTTAAATAGGAAAAAGTTTTTTCGGCAAAAAAAGTTAGGTACTTTTATTAAAGTTTGAAGGTGGTTTTAATATTATTAGGTTTCTTTTTGTTTCTCCCGACCGAAGTCCCAAAATCCCGAAAAATTGTTTTTTTCTCCCGATAATAGGGTCACTACATCTGGCAACCCTGTACTTACCTCGTAACGGGTGAGGCGTTCAGAAATAAGCCTACCGACAGCTCGTATCCCCGGTTCGCCGACGTCGTTTGAGTCTTAATGTCTGAAGTTTTTATATACCATAAAACCAAACAGAAATGGATACTAGATATGGATGACGAGCTCTGTCGTGCCATATTAAAAATTATTTTTATTTGCATTCTCAGACCGATGCGACGCACACATGAACGAGTTGCCCGTACCGTGTGGTCCGTGGGGGCCCTTCTATAAGGACAAACAGAAATTCTACAATAGGGTGTTGATCAGTGGAGTTGTCTGGTGAGAAACACAGATGGCGCTGGTTAGAGCCGATTCTGAGAGCGTTTGTATAAATAAATAAATACCTATACAAGATTAACCTTATCCAAGCCTACAACCTAGCTATGTATATCAAACCTATCGACGCTGAGTCTGCAATAGCCGATAGCAACTTCATGTGTACGCAATGAGAGCGAAACAGACGTCGAAGCGTTGGCAGGCTTCGGCCAAGCCGATCCATGATCCATGAATTTTTAGCTCTTATTTGCGAAAGCTTTTTCTATCGGCTTTTGCCGATTCCGCGTCGGTAGATGAGGGGAAACCTCGGCGTGTGAATAACGGTTGCTGGATTTTGACATGGCGTTAAAAAGGTTAAGCAAGAAGAAAAGTTAAGGTTAACTGACGAAAGGTTTTAGTTATGTGAACAAGGGTAATGTTCACATAACTAGGGTTGTACCTACTCGTTAGACAGGGATGTTATTTTAAGTTACATCTATGATTATGCTGTAAGTTTCGTTGCCGTGGTGGCCTAGTGGTTCGACCTACCGCCTCTCATGCAGAGGGTCAAGGATTCGATTCCGGCCTGCACCTCTAACTTTAGTACTTATGTGCGAAATTCAATTTGAATTGACCACTGTGCTTTTCAGTGAAGGAAAACATCGTGAGGAAACTGCACGCATTTGCGAAATAATTCAAAGATGTGTGTGAAGTCCCCAATCCGCACTGGGCCCGCGTGGGGACTATAGCCCAACCCTCTCGTGATAAGAGGAGGCCTGTGCCCAGCAGAGGGCCGTAAATAGGCTGTTGTAGTAGTAGTAGTAATTAGTAGTAGTTTCGTTGAGAAATCTCTTCGTTTGTCGAAAGGTGGATCTTTTCACTGGTGATGATGGTTTGGACAGAAAGTTTCAAGCCGTTCTGGGGTCCGCCGTGCCAGCCCGGCCCGCCCAGCGACATGGTGGAGGAGTGCGAGGATGCGGACGCGTGAACACTAAACCTAAATTTAACCTTATACTTGTACTTACTATCGATAGTAAAGTTTGAGATCCTTTACTATTTTGTTTCTTTTACTCTCCTCATTTCAGGTCTCAATGAATACTTGTACAGACATAGAAAAATAAGGTAGACTTAGAAGGACAACCTTCAAACAAATCAGAGTACGTCCGAAATAAGTGTTAAATGCGATAATAGATGTCGCTGCCTAGGTAGCCTGTATATAAATTTGAACGCCGTGAGCAACATCTAGATGGCGCTGAACATGCGAAGTATTCACGAAAGCCGGAAATAATGGAATTAACGAAAGGAATGTCTCTTGTCACTGTCTTATTCTGAAAGAAGTTAGGCTCTTACGTAATATTCTGTAAATTTGAGCGGTGATATGACAGGGTTGTCTAAAAACATTACTTAGGTCCACCCACTTGCATCAAGCCGCTAACCTCGGGACCGGGTTAGCCTCTTAACCCCTTCTTAACCCACGTCAAAAGTGGGCCCTATTGATTCAATCTGTAGGTAATATGTAACCAATTTGCTACGCACACATAGATTTATTATTCGCTCACTGACTCCATGCGTGCCAGCTTTCGTGAATATCTGCACTTAGGTATCTATACTAGGAAGACCAAGAACTAAAGTAGAAGGACAACCTTCAAACAAATCGGCGTACGCCCGAAATGTGTCAAATGCGATGATAATAGATGTCGCTGCCTAGGTAGCCTGCATATAAATTTGAACTCCGCGAGCAACATCTAGATGGCGCTGTACATGCGAAGTATGAAAAGTTGAAGCTCCCAGGCTATTTCCTATGTAGGTACGCCGTAATGTAAGGAGATTGTCAGTCTTATATAATTACATTGTCTCTGACTAAAATAACAAAACTCCAATGTATTCGGTTTATTCACAGTCATCTGTACCGCACCCCACCCCGTAGTCCGCACTGTGAACTACCTACTGGGATTTTTTTACCCAATAGTCCGCAACCCGTCCGCTTGTAAATGAGTGTGTACAGGTTTACACAACTTAGAAGGCGCGTGGATTAAGCAATAATAGACTTCGGGGTCGGGGGTTCGATTCCGGCTCGCACCTCTAAGTTTACTTAATGTGCGAAATTCAATTTGAATTTACCACAGAGCTTTTCGGTGAAGGAAAACATCGTGAGGAAACCTGCACGCATCTGCGAAGTAATTCAAAGTAATTCAAATAGGCTGCAGCAGTAGTAGTAGACTTTGCGTCAACGGCTTAAGTGCTTCGCCGTGCGCCTTCTAAATTGTGTCGTGCTATACCACTACGCGGGCCAACGATTCACTCACCATCTCCGGATGAAACAAATGACGGTAAGGGCGAGTTGGGCGCGAGTTGCGCGCCGGCTAGATTCCGACGATTCCGTGGACATTGTGTATGTAGTACTATTAAATATTCAGTGGCGTAAGATAGACTGTTATGTGCAGTGGGTGGTAATTTTTCATCTATTCATAGGTACTAAGTAAAAAAAAACTCAAATTACTATCCAATCAGAATGTATTTACAGCAACGTCAACTACACATAAGAAAGAAAATATCCCATATTAAGTATATTATTTAAAATATCGGACAAAAACGTTTGTGGTGTTCTCTCATAGCAGTAAAGGTTGACTTATCACATACTTATAACAAGTATAAATAAATCGAAATAGGTACAATATTTATTGCTTCTTGTCAAAGGCAAGCGCTATTTTAAAGGCAACTATTGATTTTTTGTTAACTATATCATGTGGACTGGTCAGAAATATGTATACATTTGTTGTACGCAAATTACTAAACTGTGGCAGTTTCAGAATCAACCCATGTCGTTGATTTTCCCACGAAAGGGAGTTGGTGGATTTTTACAATATTTTTTCTCGTACATTGCGCGTGATATTTACCAACCGGTTTGACGCGAGCATACCAACCGTGCAATGTATTGGGTTGAGAATAGAGATAATCTAATGTACTATACTATATTATTGTTTAAAAAGCACCACCAACACTCTATGCATAGTTGACGACTGTCTCAGCACGCACACATGCGTTGAGAGTGTTGGTGGTGTTTTTTTGAACACTTTTAAGCGTTTTGAAATGTGGAGGCGCGGGCCTTCCTATCTCTACAATACAGATGCCTTCCATGTGAAGACTATGCGGTCAAAATTCAAGGGCGGATCTAGGGGGGGTAATGACCCCCCCCCCCCCCCCGCTCTCAGAAGGACTAGGTCTACTGCTATTATGTATTTTTAACCCCTGACGCGAAAAAAGGGTGGGGGGGTTTGTATGGTGTGACCCCCCCCCCCTGAGTCGAAAGCGTAATAAAAGGGTAATTTTTATGTCTCTTTCTTTATGTCTGCCTGTTTGTTAGAGTTAATCTCCGGAACCGCTGAACCAATTTGAGTGCGGTTTTCAATGGTATATAAAAGAGCATCATTCGGAGCTCGGATATCGGAAAGAAAAGTCATCGTCAATTTTATATTCCACAGACGAAGTCGCGGGGCATAACTAGTAATTAATAAACACCTAACGAAGTAAGCTGTCAGACAAGTGAATTAGACCAAGCCAGGAGTCGGCAACCCAAGGCTGGTACAGTCGAGTTCATATGTGAGCATTTTTGGCCCTTATCACAATATAGAGTAAGTTGCAAAAGTGTATAAGTATTAGCGGACTCGACTCGACATAATTATGGACATATGGACTTGTTTCTATTAAGTTTCAATAAAAAAAAAACACTATTTTTCCTTGCTACTTGTACGAAATAGCGAAATATTATGTTTTACACAATTCAATAAAATCTTAGTGCGCAATTCTGAATACAAAGAAAAATCGCGTTCAACACTGCAACTCGTTTTCGAGCCAGCCGAATCTAAATTAATTTATTACAAGTTAATTAGGATATCAAAACTCGCACTGTAATGTAAACTTACTTAATAAATTTCACTTCATTAAAAAAATAACGGACATTAATTATCCAAAGCTAAAATTAATAACAACTGTCCTTTGCATTAATTTATGTAAAAACTTTTGGAAACTTTTAATTAGTGGTATCCATTTCCCCTAAGGCTATTTTATATGAAGCTTTAAATATTCGACGAACAATAAAACTAATATTACTAACTGATGATAGACAAAATTGGTTTGATGTTTAAATAGGTGTAAGTAACATTAGGCACTGGTCCCACCGCGAGCGAGTAAGCTATGAACTATCGGCTATTTTCTAGCTCAAGAAACGAACAAAAGATAATCGCTTTCGTGTAAATAAAAGAGAGAGATATATATTTATAGTTCATAGCTGGCTTGTTCACACCGCCGGCGAAGACACTCTCCCACCGCCCGGCGAGTAAGCGATAATTCCATACAATGTTTACTAGCCGCCCGCTGATTGTCAACTGTTTCTAGTACATAATTTTACTAGTTGATAGCCGAGCTCGCTGATAGTTGGCGGTGGGACCACTGTTTACTAGTTGACCGCCGCGATAAAAGCTATCGACTATAAAACTAATAATAACGAGTAATCGCCCGTCGCACGCAAACACTCGCTTATAGCTCAGCGTCTAAACTAGTAAAACTATACTCGCTTCTCGCCGCTCGCCCACTAGTTTGTAGTTTATAGTTTCACTCGCTTATAGTTTGTAGCCGGCGGTGGGACCAGTGCCTTAAAAACCATTGCAATGTCAATAAATCTTTAGGTAGAGATCTTCTACTATCTAAAGTCCCGCGCATTCACATTTCAAAACGCTTCATTTTTTATTATTATTTAAAAAGTACCGCCAACACTCAACGCATAGTTGACGGCTGTCTCAGCACGCACACATGTGTTAAGAGTGTTGGTGGTGCTTTTTAAATACATTGAAGCGTTTTGAAATGTGAAGGCGCGGGACTTTAGATAGTAGAAGATCTCTACCAAATGATAGGTACTTTAACAATTTTCAAATTATATGCCTACAAACATAAATTAAAGAATCAGTGCTGCAAATACCTGTCATACTGTTTTCTCATTTTAGTACGTACCTATATGTATATTTTATACATGTAATGTAAATTTTGAAAAAAGGCCTTCTGCTTGAGTTTGTTGCGGCGCTTCTTCTCAAGCAATGGGTCTAGGAAGCGCTGGTAAATTCTTTTTCTGACGTGTAAAAGTGCCGCTATGTGGCCAATTTGCTGAATAAATGATTGAATTGAATTGAATTGAAATCTATTTAATATTACGATGTATTGAAGTAAGAACGGAATGGTATACCAATCCTTTTTCTCACACTAAAATATAGGCCTTAGACTAATAACACATAGACAGTCCACTTCAGCATATTCTAGTGTTGGTAAATACAAAGTCTTTCGAGTCTAAATTAAAAAGTTCGACTCATATTTACGAGACTAGACTCCAGAGCTTTAAGACTGAGTCTTTAGAGCCAGAGTCCTTTTTCGGGTCTTAAGTCAAAACTTAAGCTGTAAGCGTGCCTAAAAAGACTAGAGTGAAACGCAAGCCTATTCGTAATAATAATAATAAAAAAGAAGATTCAATAGTTTTGTATTGTCTATGACATGACAACAGAATCATTCTTCATTCGAAAGCGGATTTGAGTTTTTCAAATAGACAAAAAACAAACGCGAGTCTCTATAAAGTGCTCGAGTCTCTTTAGTATTGCAGAAGACTCAAGTCCCCGACAAGTCTAAAATAACTCGAGCTTGGATTTAAATGACTAGTCTAAACAAAAGAGTCGAGTCTTAGAAATGAAGACTGCATAGACTTGAATAGTTACCAAGACTAGCATATTCACATGGGCTCGCATTCGCAAAACTATCAACTCGGTTTCTATGCTTTATTATTCTAATGAAGGTCTAATAATAGCCGTTTGAAATAGTAAGATAAATATAACATCTAAATTAGATTAACTATTGAACATAACGTGGTCCCGGAGTTATCTGCTTTCCGGTTTGGGCTTCGGTGGCTTAAAGTTCATCATTTTGTTTTTCTTCTTCTTTTTCTCCCCTCCACTTCCGGATTGGAAGGTCTTCCAACTTTCCACGCGATTTTGTCGAGATTCCTGAAATGTTATTAGAAAAAAGTTAGTAAAAAGTGGTGTGAAGAAAGGGACTTAGGCTCCTTCCAGAATTTCAACTATCTCCATACCAAAATTCATCTTAATCGGTCCAGCGGTATAAGCGTGAAGAGGTAACAGATAGACAGAGTTACTTTCGCATTTATAATATTAGCTTAAAAACCAAAAACTGAATCGACAAAGATCCTGGTCATAAAATTTCACGAGATTCACCTAAGATATGCAACTTGTAGGGAAGAAAGCATTTTTGACGCCTGAGCGCAGGGATAGGGAATCTCCCTTTCCCTATGTAACGTTTCGAATAGAGCCCCAGTTGGTTTCACTGTCGTGTGACGCGGCTGTCAATGTTAAAGTTTGTCATTAGGTACATACATTCCAATGTTACTGTGACATTTGAAGTTTCGGAGCCCTCAGTGTTGCCAAATTACCGTATAGTTGGTATAACATATGCGCTAAATTGACAACACCAAATCTCACTCTATGGAGGGTTGAAGTAAAGGAGCGCAATCTTTATAGTTCCAAAGGTGGACACCAAATCGGGTAGGGTGGGGGCGCTGCGGTCGCCGCTCCAGTCAAGCCACCTAGGCGGATAGTCTGAAGTAGCGCCATCAGATGGCGCTGCTGAGGCGAAAACGGTTGTGAGGAGAGTGTTTTGTTTTGTTGCCACTGATCTATTATAGGACTAGATTTACAATCAGCCGGGAAAAAATGGCCCCTTAAACGGGTGCCCGGGCACCCGTTTGGCGCGCAGTCGCGTTTCGGCCGTAATAGACAACGACAACTGTCAAATGGTCAAACATGACGAAATGTGCGGTGAACAAAATGTGTTTATAGCACGAAAACAAGAAGAAGAAAAGATGGAATATATTTCTTTAAGTTCTATTAATATTTTAACAAAATTAATGTGAACTCGTCATTATTTCGTGGTATTTAATCATTTATTTTCTTAGTACAAATTAACGGTTGTCACGGAACAAAAATAGGTGGAGTCGACATTTTTTTTTTTAATATATCACGTCGGTGGCAAATATGTTTACGATCTACCTCTTGTGGTAAGCGGTCACCGTAGCATGTGGACGCCTGTAACACTAGGAATGTCATATACGGGATGTTTGTCTTGTAAATAAAATGATTTATATGTATAAAGCTCGTAATAACTATAATGTTTCAATTTAAGATTTCCACGAAATCCTCACCGACGTGCACAATGGGCCACTATAATAGCTCAAGGCAAACAAGATGTACTTTTTAAGCCAAACGACTCTCTCGTGTGTTCGACCCATTTTCTGGTTTCCGACATATATTATTTAAACAATACCTTAGCTAGCACACAAACGGAGGCATTTTGGAAAAGGCACCTAAAACGAGTCGTCGCGGCGGACAGCTGGCGCAGACTAAATGAGTTTGACCCAGCTGGCTCTAACTCGTGTTACAAACGGTGAAGTGGCGTTGTTTCCTCTAGTACTAAGTACATATAACTCGATGGCTAGTAATTAATTGCTTATCGCCATTTTCATAATATTTTAGTATACATTGTAAATTATATATTATATATTAATATATTGTATATTAATATATAATATATATTTATTTATTGTTATACATCGTCGTAGCCTATTAATAAAATCATGGCAAAAACAATCAAAATTTGAAATGATAACAAACATAACAGAGCACAGTTAAAGCACAGGCCGAGTCGGTCGGTAGGAACCGGTTTCGCCCTGTACTTACATGACGGGCCGCCTGTGCCCCCGCACTCATGCGCGACATGCTTGTGTACGTATCGCAGCGAGGTTGTATGAGGCTTTCACTCTGGTTGGTTCTTTACTCATGTGCTAGAGCATAAAAAGCAATTTTATTTCGCATATGCACTCACAATGCAATTTTGCTCACAATTGCAAACAAAAAGCAATTTTATATCAACATAAAGACGAACTTTTAGAGCATGAGAAGAAATAAAAATATTGTTCTACTTCCTATTTTCGTATTTTTATTCAAAGACCTTAAAATTATTTTTTATATATACACAAAGCGGCTCCATTCACTCCTTATTCACTAGCTGTTCATTTTGACATTTATATTATGAAAATTATTGATCAAACACCTCCAAAACTTGGCGTTTAATGTTTTGAAATATGCGTTTACAAATTTGACACTTAAGTCTTATAGTGTTAGGTTTACTTTTGTATAAAATATTTATCTTGACACATATTATAAAGATGCGTTATTAGCATATTGGAACGTATTTTCTAATGTCAGCTTGCCCCATATTTTTCGACATATTCTGTTAGGAACTGTTCGTCCATATGTTATAATAAGTCTATGTTTGTTGCTTATCAAATCCGCTGGACACGTTTTCAACTGTTTCGCCATATAAGATTGCGCTCCTTATCAAGACACATTCCACACTCCGTACCTCACTCGACTAAAGCGCGTCTGGCGTCCATTCTCGATAATTCTCGTTGTAAGAGGGTGCTCCCACGAGTGACTTTTGTCGCCGGCGACAGTTTCAAGTCCAAGGAGATGTATGGAGATGCGCCCACGGGTGATTTTTTCTCCAGTTCGCTATGGAGACGTGACTTTTGAGGTGACAGAAACTTTTTTGTCGCGGCGACAAAAGTCACCCGTGGTCGCACCTTCTAAGCGAGTTAGTGAAGTTCGAAGCCGGTAGTTAAAACTTAGAATAAGTTCTAAGTTTCAAGCTTATTTCGAGTTATTGTTTCGAGTCATGGATGTTTAGTATTTATATATGTATGTGTTTCTCTATATAAGTATTTATATCGTTGTCCAGCAACCATAGTACAGTCAGCAGCAGAAGTAGATAAGCTCTCCAGGTGTTCAAAATGACCTACACACGCCCTTAACGTCTTAAGAATAAGGTCGTGTGTAGGTCATTTTGAACACCTGGAGAGCTTATCTACTTCTGCTGCTGACTGTACAAGCTTTGCTTAGTTTGGGGCTAGGTCAATTTGTGTGAAATGTTCCAAGGTATTTATTTATTTATTTACATCACCCTTGGCCGTAAAGTGGGATTTTCTGCCCGCTACGCGGAGAGAAAATCTCACTTCTTGGCCAAGGCAAGACGTAAAACTTTTGACAAACCACGGGCGGTAATTCGTAAAGCCCCAGATTGCATATTTATGGCCCTCACCTTCGGTTCGGGCCACAGAAACCTGCGATCTGGGACATTTACGAATTCACCACCCTAGGTCTGTAATGTACTATTATTTACCTCAAAGTTCTTGGCCCACTCCTTTTCCATAGACAGCTGTTCCTCCTGCTCGATTTCGGCCTCTCGTTTTCGCTTCCGCTCTTCCTGGTCACGCGTCTCCAAGTGTTGACGTTTACGCTCCATATCCGCGAATAACTGGAACGTTACATATGGACATAAGAAAAGGGACTACTTTGAAACGAGTGAGAAAAGTGTGGTATTACTTTCAGAGGGAAGAATAGTACTCGGTCGGTACGGTACTCGTCCATACAAAAAGAGAAAACTTTTTTCCACTTTAAAACATTTTCCAATCTCCATGATTTTTTAGCACAATGAAATACTAGGTTTGTAGTCTCGTTTCAAACGTTTTCAATAAAAAAAATTAATAATCTAAATAATCGCAAACCACTATCGCTATAGGCTAGTAGTAACTATAGGCAAAAAAAACAAGTTTGTTGTAGAAGTTCGTAGCTCATTATTTAAATCTTGGCCTTTACCGATGAGGGTTCTGGTGGGAAGGATGATTAATTATAAACTTTTATATGCATGATAGTAAGTAAGTAAACCAGAAATTAAAGGCTTTTTTATTTTATTTTGTTTATTTTATATTTAAAACCACCAGGCTAATTTTTGCACGGATAATCATCGTCGAGTAGCCATTCACGAAAATCACCATGCCATACTTTTCCGACGGGGCCAAATAGCCGCCATACCGCTCCAAAGCTGTATTTTTTTTAATCTTGCAGAACGATTTTAATTTTTGGAAAGTATATTATACAATGTGACCGTTATTATAGTTGCCATACTTCTAGTACGGGGAAAAAGGGGTGCCATACTTGAAAAACTTGTTTTTTCGACACGTTTTGAGGGTAAAATTTGGTACAGTATGACATCATAGTACTTACCTAATCAGTTCGTTAAAAAATGTCGAGAAAGTCTAAAGGATCGGCTAAAAAAAGGACAATAACTTTGTATTGGAATCCATGGTGAAACAAAGTTCACCAGGCCAACTTAAATATTAAAATGTTTAATTGTCCTGTTTTAACATACACTCCAAATTCTTCGGTTGTGCGCTCTTATCAGTCAGCCAGTAACGGAAAAGTTATATGTGCCTATATAGACGATAATAGTATATTATTATTATTTGTTGGTACATTTTCATGTCACGGGCCCATGGGGACCCGGTCATTCGCATTCATGGGGCCGAAGCCAACATGAAGAGGCTTTTGGTACCTTTTACTATAAATGTGAGATGGCCGCAACTGTGGAGATCTGTCCTCCCAATACAACATGAGGCTGTACTGGCGGACAGCTCTCCCCAGTTGCCAAACTATTGCCGAGGAAGGAAGAGACTTGGAGTGGGCTATGTGGATGGGAGGTGTGGACTGGAAAATTAGGCTATGGAGTGAGATAACGGACATCTGCCTGATCAATATCTCACAAATTGAAAGCAAGGCAGACGGTGACTCGCCGCTTACGCACTAACCAAGAGGCTAGCCTTCGTGGGCCCCCTATACAGGCCACCGCACGGGTGGCGAGGGAGCAACACTGATGTATTTTAAATGATTGTACACGCAGGCCGCCTGCACAGGTATGGCATTATCAGTCTTCTATTTATGATCATACAAAGAACGAGAAAAAAAAATATAGGGTGGTACAAATCGTTCTACAAAATAAAAAAAAATACATCTTTGGAGCGGTATGGCGGCTATTTGGCCCCATCGGAAAAGTATGGCATGGTGATTTTCGTGAATGGCTACTCGACGATGATTATCCGTGCAAAAATTAGCCTGGTACAAATGGTTCAATTTTTGGTTTTTAATTAACATGTTTTCGTCGGTATGGCGGGATGTAGGCCGCGCCGGAGAAGTATGGCATTACGCGATCGCCTACTTCGTTTTTCATCGACTATCGGCAAATACAAGTTTTTTTTTGGTACAAATCGTTCGACTTTCGTCATTTATGCGACACGTTCGATTAACGCTCACGCGATTGGGCCCCCAGTACTGGGGCTATGACCATGATTTTCCTTTTCGTCATTAATTAATTATACCCCTGTCGACTCGCCAGCCTTGTACAAATGGTTCGAATTCTGTGTCAGCATCTCCCGGTCTAAGATATATCTATAGATATCATGTAACCAACTAGGATTTACAATTAATTTTGCATTGTCGCCGGAAGTGGAAAATAAGGGAAGAATCCAAGAATGGATAATCAAGAGGCCACCCTGATGATGATGATGATGAATGGAGGATCAAAATTATGAATGATAAAACCCACCTTCATGGTCATGACATAGACAGCGTGTTTGAACTTGATGGGGTCATCTTCTGGGATGCCTTCGGCTAGACGAGATTCCTTTCTCTGCTTTTTCCTCTTCTGCTCAATCTGAAATTTCAACAATCTTTGTTTTATCACTTATTTTAAATTTTGATTTATTATATTCCAATTAAAAGTGATAGTTGGAATTACAATTATTTTAACAGCTATAAAAAGAGCTCAAATTCCTTTTAGATAGGTAACTTGTTTTATTTAGCAGAAAAAAATATTGCTACCATACAAAAAAAAACCGTCCAAGTGCGTGTCGGGCCACGCGCAAATTATAGGGTTCCGAAGTTGACGATGCCCACAGTACCTTTCTAAGACTTACTAGCATCTAGCTAGCCTGTGCTATGACGTGCCCGCCCGACGCGCCTGCCGCTCGAGAAAAATCATTGGATTTTTAATCATTTCATAAGTTGGTCGACTATGACTCGTAAGTTTGTACAGCCTACTTAGCTGTGATAGTTTTCCTTTCAACTACGTTATATATGCCATAACCGTGATTTTTTTCAGCCATCCAAATACCACCATTTAGCTGGCAGGGGGGGGGACACGTGACTCTAACAAAAAATAGCACTTTAAAGCTTAATATTTCACAAACGCATCACTTAATCAAAAAATGGCTTTAACAAACCCACAATATTTTTTAAGACCTATTCAACGATATGCCGCGCCATGGGGTACGCAAGAAAAAAAAATTACATCCCCACTTTACGAGTAGGGGAGGTACCCTATAAAAAAATATATTTCAAAATTTTATTGTACCACTTTGTCAGCGTAACTAATATGTATATTCATGCCAAATTACAGCTTTCTAGATCTAAGCATCTTCGAGCAATAGTGCGGACAGACGGACGGACGGACATGGCGAAACTATAAGGGTTCCTAGTGGACGTCGGAACCCTAAAAAACGCTTAATATTTATATTTTCATTTCAGTAACTTTACCATATGGTCAGTGCGCTCTTTAGCCTCTTGGTAGATATCCAGACATTTCTTCCTAGTATCGTCATTTTCAAGGGTTTTCCAAGCTCTGTTCACTATTTCGAATGCCTGCTGAGCCCGTTCCGAGTCTTCCTGCAAATTAAGAAACAATTTTAAATTAACAAAATGATACGATTTTCAGTTTCATGTTAATAAATGAAGATAAAAGTGAATTCTGAATAGTTTGATTCTGAATGAGGCTGAATACTCTTTGCGTAAGATTCCATGTAAAAAAAATTAACAAATTAACAAAAATTCCATAAAATGCATGTCATAGTATAATAAAGAGTGCCATTTGTTTCTTTTTCCACTAAAATCTTCATTTCAAAAACTGCAGATCTAATATTACAAATCTGTTATTGAGTCACTGCCACAAGAATGTCATCATAAATACACAAAATGCTCTGAATGCAAAGTTGTGTAACTAAACAAATGAACTCCGTTACGCTTCCATATGCTTATTGAATTACTGTTTTTCATTCTCGCTCACATCAATCCCACTTCAGCCTTTCCTTACCTATGTGCTGGAGCTTCAAGGTGTCCACCGAACGTTATCCAATCCATCTGTGGATAAAAACGAAATGTTGACGGTTGTAACCGCCTAAACTGAGCAAAATGAATCCCGCACATGGAACACAACTATGGATATATAATTTTAAAACCGACCATTCGTAACCTACTAAATGTGATTACTATTGAGAATCCACTTTATCATCATTTATATACCAGCATGACATTTGAATCTAATGCAATTTCATAGTGAAATTACAAAATATTGTGAAATTAAGGTGCTTTTAGATAACACAAATCATATTGATGGTGTTAGAATAACTTGCTATTTAGTGTAAAACTTCATCTAGGTGTCACACTCCACAAAATGAATAAAAATAAAAAACATAAACTAACCATGTTTTTATCTGGATGAACCAAAATGGAGAGCCTTCGGTATTTCTTCTTGATTTCATCGAGTGAAGATTCAGGTTCAATTTGTAATACCTCAAAAGGGTTCAAGTTAAAATATGTAGAGCCGGGACGGAGTAGTCTGTCTATTTGCTGCTTCGGAGTCAACACCGAGTCACGCTTTTCTATTTCCTTCACCTGAAACACCAATATACATATATTGATATAAAAGTATAAGGACGAATTTCTAGGTGATTGTTCTCTACTTTGCACACAATAAACACATAACTGTTCGATCAATTTGCTACGGAAGTTTTTAGTTTTTTTTGTTCTTAGATCATATTATACACAACAAATACATTCAAAGTAGAGAATTTACATAAATCAATCTGAATTCGAACGCAATACAGTATGAGACTACTAACCTCGGAATAAAATTCATCAAACGATTCCACCTGGTCGGGTGCTGCAGACATGTTGAATTCGAACCTTAACACAAGAAACAAGCGAAGAAATCTTGACTAATCTAATGAAAATTATTCACACATTGGATGACAATAATGAGTAGAAATATTGTTGTTAACTTCGACACTTCGTTTCACCTCCTCCTCGTTCGCGTCACTTTTTCTTTTCAGTTTTTTTTTTCACTTTATGCCACCACAGATTATCACAGCAGATTACTACCACTAGGAGGGAGACTGGTACGTTTACATGAACGGCGTTCAAAACGACATTCACGGGCGCCTTCACAGGCACGAGTTGCTTTTGAACGCGCTCGTGAATGCTGTCGATAGGTCAACGGTCGGTTTTTGACACAGATCAAAGTCGAATGTGATCGTGCTCGGGTACCTGTTTACACGGTCGGCGTTCAAAACAACGTTCAACGGGCACGTTCACGAGCCCGGGCGCGTGCGTATAAACGTACCTTGGAGACGAGACGGCCAGTGACTATCAATCACAGAACCATACAAAACACAAGGAACGCTGTGAAAGCCTCACGCTTACCAGGGGACCAGGAACCACAATAATAACACGGTCTTCAATCAGTAATGCCTTTCATTAATTTATTTTCAGCAAACATATCATAACCGTTAAACCGCTTGAATTCAAGTGACAGAGACGTTCCCTTTAAAAGTGTTTTTCCGTACAGTATTGCCAACTTAAAAACTATATTAAATCTCAACTAGACGATGACATTCATGTTTAATAATTGTAAATAGAATCTATATTAAATTAAGCTACTAATTATATATATTTATATCTACTTCTACATAAAAGGTTTCATTTACATTCGGCCATTCTGACACATAAAGACGCGTCCTCGCGTAGATTTGCGAGATATATGACATATCTATAAATATTTAACATAAATTACCTTTTTAACTTTCTTGCCTTATACACTAAACAAAACATTCAATTTCCATTATCACTCACTATCATAATCATTACTCTAATTCACAACATTAATTTCGAATTTTCAATAATTATACTGTACTTAAATCATATTTACCTGTTAACGCCACTATGGGCTGGTAACGCCACTAAGGGCTGGTAACGCCACTAAGGGCTAGTAACGCCACTAAGGGCTGGTAACGCCACTAAGGGCTAGTAACGCCACTAAGGGCTGGTAACGCCACCAAGGGCTGGTAACGCCACTAAGGGCTAGTAACGCCACTAAGGGCTGGTAACGCCACTAGGGCTGGTAACGCCACTGAGGGCTACTAACTACTGAAACACAACATAATTATGCAAATAATCACATATACGATACAAGAAAAACCCAGCGCATACCAATATACACACATTATATTACTATATAGAAATCGGTCATAATCTAATTATTTATATTGATAACTTAATCAGTTTCAACTTCAGAATCACTCTCCATGGGATCATTAGAAAACACCAACCACGGGTGAATTTTGTCTACTGCGAACACAGACTTATATAAGGGCTTTCCAGCTTTTTGTGTAATGGGCGTATCAACGACCTCGTACCTATCGTTCCCTAAAACATTGCTTATTTTGTAAGGCCCGCTGCACTTAGCTTGTAATTTCCTACTTTGACCCGCAGGTCCAGTTATATCCCTTTCAACACGCACAAGATCTCCCACTTTATACGTATGTTCTTTTTTTATCAAATCGATCTTTTTGTTTCGTCTGTTCTTCTTGTATCCGTTTACTAGCTTCAGTTCTTATATGATCAGGTTTATTATATTCATGTACCTCAGCAACTACCGAGTTCATTGCACCATCGGAGGTCCCAGTGGGAGTGACTCCGAAAAGTAGTTGAGCTGGGGTCTGATTGGTCGCTTTATTGATAGTGTTATTCAACCCCCATTGAACTTGTGGTATACTGACATCCCATTCATTGTCAGATTTGTTATGGTTAATGGCAGTAAGGGCGTCAATGATTGATCTATTGTATCGTTCTATTTGACCGTTTGCACGGGGACACGCGACAGCATTAACGATATGTTTAACGCCTTTTTCTTTAATAAATTTGGCGAATGCATGACTCGTGAAGCTAGTTCCCCTGTCTGTGATTAAACGTCTAGGTACACCAAATAAAGAGAAATAATCTTCAAATACTCTTATTGATGTACTAGTCTTACAATTCTTTACCGCCTTGATGTAAATATATTTCGTGAACGAGTCAATAATAGCTAGTATATAAGAGTTCTTTCTTTTACTCATCGGGAATGGTCCACAGTGATCTGCGTGCAGCGTGTCAAACGGTTTCACCGGCTTTGGGATGGGATGCATCATACCTTCCTTAGGGCCAGTGGGCACTTTGTTATGTGCGCAGTGTAGGCAAGCTTTGCAATATTTTTTAATAAAGCGGCGCATCTTTTTGAACCAGTACACCTTTTTAATCCTATCGTAAGTCTTCTCGTACCCGAAATGACCTAAGTCGTCGTGATTACTCTTCAGTATCTGCCATCTGACTGCTTTTGGAACGACCCACAGCAAGCTGACCACATCATTATTTTTAACTATACGATATAATCTATTGTTTTTGTATGCAAAATTATTTTTGATATCTACGATTATATCAGATTCAGTATCTGTGAGTATTTGTACTATTCGTTGCAACTCTGGATCGGCTTGCTGAACCGTCTGTAGCCATTTATCATCGGTAATGTTGAATTCCGTGCTAGGCTCAATTCGGAAGACGTTACAGTCATCATCGCGACATGGCGGGTCACTCGCAACAATGGCGTTCCTGCTCAACGCATCGACATGGGCCATCTTATTCCCCGCGCGATACTCTATAGTGAAATCAAATTCCTGCATGGCGATCCACCATCTCGCGACTCTCGGTACTAAATCCTTTTTTGTCATAGTACTACGGACAGCGTTACAATCCGTGACCACAGTAAAAGAACAACCGAGTAAGTACACCCGGAATCTATTTAAAGCCGTAATAACGGCAAGAGTCTCTAACTCATACGCATGAAACTTTTGCTCTTCCGGGGATGTTTGCCGGCTGTAATAAGCGATGGGCTGCAGACCCTTCCCGGCGTCCTGGAATAATATTGCACCAATACCCAACTTGCTGGCATCCGTGTAAACCTCCAACCGCGAGTGTGGTTCATACAGTGCCAGAACAGGTCTACTAATCAGTATCTCTTTTAATGTGTTAAACGCTGTCATTTGCTCGGCTCCAAAGCGCCAGGGTTCATCTTTCTTTGTGAGCATAGTCAACGGCCTAGCAACTACTGAAAAATTACGCACAAACTTTCGAAAATAGCTGGCTAGTCCAACAAATTGCCGGATTTCGTGGATATTCTTGGGTACTGGGAAGTTTTTAACGGCGTCAATTTTATACGATCCCGGTCTAATACCGTCTTTTGAGATCTCATATCCGAGGTATTCTATACGTTCTTGGAAGAAAACACATTTTTTCAAGTTCAACGTAAGTCTAGCATCCCGTAACATTTGAAAAACCTTTTCAAGCTTTTCTAACCCCTCTTTTACGGATTTGGATGGGACTAATAGGTCATCCATATAAGCAAGGACCAGCTTTTGACCTACACCGTTCAACATTGAATTGATTGCCCTTTGAAAGACACTCGGAGCGTTTGCTAAGCCGAACGGCATCCGATTAAACTCATAAAGCCCTTCCGGGGTCACAAACGCTGTCAAGTGTTTACTTTGCTCTGCTACTGGAACCTGATAATACCCGCTAGCTAGGTCGAGACTCGTGAAGAACTCGTTCCCACCGAGGCAGTCTAACTTATCCTCTATTCGCGGAAGTGGATACTTGTCCTTCAGAGTCTTTCTGTTCAGAGCCCTATAATCTATGCACAGACGTTTTTGGCCATTTTTCTTACTTACTAAGAGTACAGGGCTTGCATATGGAGATGAACTTTCCCTTATAATACCATTTTGAAGGAGATCTTCTATTATGTGAGACAGTTGCTCTTTTTCATGAAGCGACATCCGGTACGGATTATATACAACAGGACTATCATCTTTGAGGCTAATAACCATTTCAGTTAAGTTAGTCTCACCGAGTTCAGATAAGTCTAAGGCAAAACAATCTCGGTATTTATTCAAAAGCGAGTGAAACACTTTGAGTTCTGTATCATCGAGCCGTGTACCAAGGTTGACGTCTTCCAATGGTAACGGTTGTTTTTCATCACGAGTAGTTGACGTCAACCTGACAGACGGCTCACTTATTTCGTCATAACTACACCCCCTAGCTAACTTTTGATTTTCTTTAAAGTTTAAATCAGTACTCGTCATGTTAGAGACCATGATATAACCGTCACTATTATTAAAGTTATACAGGCCGGGTAGAACTATGTAACTTTTACCTGCGGTATTGCAAAACCCGCCAGAAACGTAAAGGGGCCCGGTAAAATTCATTACTGTACGAACCTGTATGGGTGAAGTGGAGCTAGCCTCTATCGTCACCTCAGTTACAGTATTGAGCGCAAATTTAATGTTATTTTCATTACATTCTTCACTCGGTGCTTTATAAAAAGTTAAGCTTGTTGAAGTTTTCACTATAACCAAATTCGGTAACTCTGAGAAAGTTTGCCCTATTAAAATATCACTTGGCAAGAAATGATCCGGTACTACCACAAGATCAATTCTTCCTTCAACGTCATCAACGCCCAGTAAGCCGTTTACAATACCTAGAGGCTTCACACTAGAATTACCAAAACCTCTCAAGTTTGGAATATTATCCGGACACGTCCAGCTACCGAAAACGTACTTGGCACTGGATTCTTTTATCAGAGTACACGTACTCCCTAGGTCAACAAACGCGCACACTGAAACACCTTCGAGTTTGGCTTGCTTATAATATTTATCACTTTCAATTCCAGCCGCCTGTATACGAGGGGTCGCAGTGTTGCCCGTCTGAATAGAAAGGACGTTAGGCTTTTCCTTTTCTACTGGCGGAGCAGGGTATGGCAATAAACTATTATCTGAGCTATTTGCGGAAGTACCCACTACTCTATTCCTACACTCATGACCCATATGTCCCGCTCTGCGACAAACGTTGCATCTCTTCATAGGTTTCGTACATCTAGAACGAATGTGCCCCGCTTCTCCACAGTTATAACATACTATATCCGTCTTAGATACCTCAACAGGTGCGTTCGCGCCACTTTGACTTTGATTGAACCTCAAGTCTTTATTCCACGGTTTATTACGCCTCTGGGACAAGACATAGTTATCGCTTTGCGATAATGTTTTAAGGTAGGCAAACACTTGTTCTGGTTCATCAAAGCGGCACGAGTTTGCACTCATCCTAACAAATTTGTCATCTATCCCATGTAATAAACAACCGACCGCCTTTCGACCAGTAATCTCACACCTATTTATTAAAATCATCTTTTCGTAGTAGTAAACATCTAGAGGTTGTCCGAGTTTACAGCGTACATTAAGCATTCGCACAAGTAGGTCACCATAATTTTCAGTAGAAGGAAAAGCTGTTTTTAGCTTTTCAACCCATTGCGGCCATGTAAATAAAAGGGTAGGTAAGGTATTATACCAACGCTTAGCTGTTCCTGTTAACTTACCTAACGCGTAGTAACTAGTTTGCGCATCTGTCCACGAATATATTTGCGTACATTCATTGACTTTATGAACCCATGTTTCGATATTTTGTGCACCGTCATTAGGGTCAAATTCAGGGACGGGATTGACGTGACTAGGCAACGCATGTACAGGGAACGAGCTGCCACTCATGAAATTCACTGAATTATTGGGTTGGTTTATGTTGTTAATCGATTGCTGAGCCGTGGACGGCTCCGGTGCCTGCACTGTCCGCGCCTGTGTCTGACTGCATGCTGATGACAACGAGCTGCCACTCGTTGTATTCACCGAATTATTGGATTGATTTACTTTGTTAGTCATTTCATCATTACGTACATTTGTAATCGTTTGCTGAGCCGTGGACGGCTCCGATGCCTGCACTGAGCTCCCCTGAGTATGACTACATGATGGCAAGGGAGGTGTAACACTCTTAAACCTTACAGTGCGTTTATTCTTAGATTTAGACGTGGATGTTGCACTTTTACCCTGCCTACTATGACTTCGACGCTTGTGTTCATTATCTACACGCTTTTTATGTTTCCTATGACGCCTACGTGATGGTTCGCGGCTCGCACTACGTGACGACGCCCTGGATACACTAGTTTCTGAAGACTTGGAATGACGGCGACGACGACCTCTCTTACGTGACCTAGATGTCCTATCTGATCCCATGGTTAGCAATACAGTTTATTTATACAATTTAATTTTAACACTCACAGTAATAAATATAAAAATATTAACTCTAAACACTAAATGTAAAATGAGATATTATTTCCAAACACACGCCACCCAAGCTTGACTTCAAAAGATTATTTGTAGCTATGAAGAGTTCAAATTTACTTTACCGTCTTAACAGTTACGAACCATGTAAAAAAAAAACAATAGCTCGCTTCTCAAACAAATGACCATTAGTTTAATATATTCACGCACTCAAATCATGTAGGTAGTATTTTAAATTTTAACTTGTATGACGACGATTAATAAGTAGACTCCAATACGCCTTTCATATTAAGTACAAACTTATAAATTTATAATGAATTGTCAATCAGGGTAATATGTAACAATTTCGTTCACTTGTAAGTAATTTCAATAGGTTCACTAATGAGTCTCACTTTCACATTGCACTGACCTTCACCCAGGACGAGCAGCCTTTGTTACCTCGGGGACGTGGGCTGCAGGCGAACAGCTGCAGGATCCCACTTCTGAAGTGAAAGCCTCACGCTTACCAGGGGACCAGGAACCACAATAATAACACGGTCTTCAATCAGTAATGCCTTTCATTAATTTATTTTCAGCAAACATATCATAACCGTTAAACCGCTTGAATTCAAGTGACAGAGACGTTCCCTTTAAAAGTGTTTTTCCGTACAGTATTGCCAACTTAAAAACTATATTAAATCTCAACTAGACGATGACATTCATGTTTAATAATTGTAAATAGAATCTATATTAAATTAAGCTACTAATTATATATATTTATATCTACTTCTACATAAAAGGTTTCATTTACAGCTGTGAGCGCTTTGAGCGCGTTACGGAACGCACCCGTCGTCAACTTGATGTCAACTGTCAAGTGTCGACATGGTGTCAACATTCAACATAAATAATCTGTAAGGGCTGTAAGTAAAGTACCCAACCCAACTTGATTAAACTAAGCAAAAGTCAAGACTTAGTTAATAAATACGACCAAGTCTGTATCAATTAGCTAGCAAGCATTGTTTATAAAGCTGTGTTACAAATTTTGATAAAGTAAGTAAGTGTATTATGTTCAATTTATTTCATACTTTGTTCCCGCGATCATTTGGTTAGACCGTCTTGCTTGAAGAAAGCATTCATTCGTTGTGGTCACATGAGTGATGGGAGCGTTGATGAATTTCAGGCACAATCTCTAGACATGTGACTGAGATAAGTAGGTACTAATTTTTTATCGCAATCCTATTTCACTTTTACAAGACCGGCGCCTTATACTTGAAACGCGCTAATCTTGTATATTAGGTCCTTACATATGAAATTGGCGTTTGGCGAACTGGCAACTTTGATTCAAAATATGTGGCGTTCGGCTAGGAATTCCAAATTCAAATTTATTTCAAATTTAAGACCATGTATTTCTGTGTTCGAATTACGAAATTTATTTGTTATCGCGTCATTTGTTTTTCTTTCACATCGTTCTGTTCACAATATGGAGAACTTAAAATATCGCTATATTTACGAATATGAGTTTCACCTCGGCACTAGTGCTGCAGAAACGGCTCGTAGGATTAACAATGCGTATGGGGAAGCTACTGCAAAAGAAAATACGGTACGTTATTGGTTCCAACGTTTCCGTTCTGGAAATTTTGACCTACAGAACAAGCCTCGTGGACGGCCGGAGACACAAGTTGATAACGAAGAATTAAAAGCAATTGTGGAAGCAGATCCATCGCAACCCACGTCAGAGTTAGCGGCAGGCTTCGGTGTGAGTGATAAAACCATTTTGATTCACTTGAAACAAATTGGAAAAGTGAAAAAACTTGAAAAATGGGTACCGCATGAATTGAGCGACGCAAACAAAGAAACACGCGTCGAGTGTTGCGTTTCACTTCTCAACCGGCACAATAATGAAGGCATTTTGAATCGTATCGTTACTTGTGATGAAAAATGGATCTTGTACGACAACCGGAAACGTTCTTCACAATGGTTGAACCCAGGTGAACCAGCCAAATTCTGCCCGAAACGAAAGTTGACTCAGAAAAAGGTACTGGTAAGTGTCTGGTGGACTAGTGCCGGTGTCATCCATTACAGTTTCTTAAGATCTGGGCAAACAATCACGGCTGATGTGTATTGTCAACAATTGCAAACGATGATGGAAAAGCTAGCCATTAAACAACCCAGACTGGTCAATCGATCTAGCCCACTGCTGCTTCAGGACAACGCTCGACCACATACGGCACGTTTGACGGCCGCAAAACTACGGGAGCTGCGACTGGAATGTCTTCGACACCCACCATACTCCCCGGACCTTGCTCCAACTGATTACCATTTTTTTCGGAATTTGGACAACTTCATGCAAGGAAAAAAATTCAATTCTCACGAGGCTGTCCAAACGGCCTTCAAAGATTTTATTGATTCTCGCTCACACACTTTTTTTAGTAAAGGAATCAATGAACTACCTTCGAGATGGCAAAAGTGCATAGATAGCCATGGTACATACTTTGACTAAATAAAAAAATAGTTTCATAAAAAAAATCGTTTTCATTTCTGCCATATGAAACGCCAATTTCATATGTAAGGACCTAATATTTATTTATTTATTCAAGCGATCTCAGAAACGGCTCTAACGATCTGAACGAAATTTGGGATATAGGGGAAGGGGGCGACAAATGAATCTAGCTAGGTCTCATATCTGAGAAAACTCGGTTTTAGCTATTTTCACCGGAGCAAAACTTGGTGGTTCAGGTCCTATGAGTAATATGTCGACCAAGAGACATCTATTGAACATTCAGATTACTTACTAGGTATGTTTCAATGTTTTTTTTTCATTACAAATGGTGTTTGTCCCTGATCACACCTGATGGAAAGTCTATCATTTACTTTCCATCAAGTGTGATCAGGGACAAACACAAGCCCATTCATAATAAAAAAAAACATCGAAACATGGAAAGTAAATGATAGGGCTAAGGTGGAACACGCTTACCCAGAAGATGCCTATTCTCTCTAGACTTGAATACACCAAGATAGGAATTGGGGAACACAAATTAATAATTCACCATAAATTAATAATTTTACTATTATGTTCATCTTCAAGGCAAAATTATCCGAGTATTGCAGTTTAGCCTCTATTAAAATTGAAATAACATAAAACATGTGTTGATCATTATCATGCATAATTTTCCTACCTTGAATTTATACAAAAAACCGATTAGTGACAGTTAAAGTTACTCCAACAATGGTATGATCTTACATGAGCAATTTGACGATGCCTGGGTCAGGGAACGGCCTTAATTTAAAAGTTTTAATAGACAATAAATATTTCACGAGTAGTCACTTTGTAAATTCCAATACTTTTACTACACTATGCTATGGTATATTCCTGTATCACTAATAAGCTATTAACACTTGGCCGCAACGTGACTAACATGTTATAAGATACCTACTTATACATGGTGGGTCAGAAAATATGGCAAATAATTAACCCACAGTATCGGCTATCGATTCTAAGTATATTGTATAGGTCTTTATTTTTTTTTGAGTTGGTTAAAAAAATATATTTTGTATAGGATTCAGGCGTCGCTCACACAACCAATCCCATATACAATTATTTTTTTTACCACCTCGAAAAAACTAAAGACCTATACAATATACTTAGAATCGATAGCTGATATGGTGGGTTAATTATTTGCCATATTTTCTGACCCACCGTGTATACAAATGTACAACAATTTTTTTTTTACTCAGGTAGAATGTTCAACGATAAAGTAGTCCTAATTACGGGGGCCAGCTCCGGTATAGGCGCGGCGACTGCCCTAGAGTTCGCCAAGTTAGACGCGTCATTAGTACTGACTGGGCGAAACAAGGACAACTTGGACAAAATAGCCGAGCAATGCCTCAACGTGTCTCCCAAGAAACTCAAACCTCTCATAGTTATCGCGGAAATTAACAACGAGAATGACGTTAAAAACATTATTGATGAAACCATTAAACACTTCAAGAAGTTGGATGTCCTTGTGAATAACGCTGGAGTTTTAGAAACGGGAACTATTGAAACTACTACATTGGGGCAATATGATAGAGTAATGAACACTAACGTACGTGGACCGTATTATCTGACTATGTTAGCTGTTCCTCACTTACTCAGCACCAAAGGGAACATCGTGAATGTATCTAGTGTAACGGGTTTACGATCCTTCCCGAATGTTCTAGCATACTGCATGTCGAAATCTGCCCTCGACCAATTCACGAGGTGCACGGCTTTAGAACTGGCGCCGAAAGGAGTTCGAGTCAATGCAGTCAATCCTGGAGTCATTACTACTGGAATTCACAAAAAGGGAGAAGGTAGCATGAATGACCAGCAGTATGAGGAGTTTTTAAAGAAATGTGCCGAGACCCACGCCTTAGGAAGGCCTGGTGAAGCTAAAGAAGTGGCGTCAGTGGTAATTTTCTTGGCTAGTGATGGTGCTAGCAATATCACTGGAGCTACCATACCCGTCGACGGAGGTCGGCATGCGATGTGTCCTCGGTAATTTTACGTTCATTCCCATTTGAAACTCGTGATAAAGGGTACTTAAAATGTATGAAACAAAGGTATGAAATACATTCGAATTTGTAAGATAGTTTTACGATGATGTATGTATAACATATACTTCGGTGTTCAGAGAAATATATATATAAACGTTGTTCCTTGTTTTATTTACATAATAATACCGAACAATCAAATGAAATAAGCTGTATTTGGAAGAAATATAATTATAATTGGAGATATCCATTTAAATTCCAAAGAAGATATTCTTTTCCCACTTCAGGTATTTAATTTAAACGATCCTTGCTTTGTTACTTAACACACTTGTATTTTGATAAAACGATTGATTACGTTATGCGAATTCGTTGTTTTCATTGCACTGAACTAAAAAAAAAATATGCCCTGCCCTAGCCTAAAGGTATAAACCCTTTTCTTTTTCATTGATTACGCAGTTAATGATTTTTAAGGCTTCTTCCGTTATCGCACTCGATGCCTCAATGATTCCATCGGCTGCACATTGCATAATCGTTTCCAACGCAGCATCAGCCATGTTCCTTGTATCTGCTCTCTGAAAGTTAACAATTCATGTACTTAATATGAGTATGTTTCTACTATATCAAATTCAATGTTGGTTATTATTATTTTAATACTTACGGATTCCATAATCGTATTTTCCGTACGTTCCATGTCGTCAAATATTTCACCTTTTGCTTTATTCAGACAGTTCTCAGAATCTTCGACCTGCTCCATATTTTGTACGCATTTATTAATTTTTTCTTCAGATCTATTTAAAAATTCTGTGTCATCCAGCTCAAATCTTGATCGATTCACATATGTTTTTTTGATGCTGTCTGCAATGCAGGATGCCACACGAATGGCAATTTGTTTCAGTAGTTGGTCTATGGCTGCCTTATTTTCCTTTGAAAAATAGAACACTTGTGTTACATTACATACACGTACCTACACTTATAACGTAATAATACTTTTATTACAGTTTCGAGTTAAAGGTTGCGCACTTACTTGTATACACTGTTTCACATCGCCTGCAGTCTCCTTAATATCTCGAATTAACCTATTGAATTTTTCCTTGAGAATCTCTAATCCAGCTTCGAAATCTTTGAGTGCCTCATCTGCACGTTTCTTTAAATCTAGTATCCACTTGTTAATTTTCTCCTTTGTTTTAGATGCTATTTCCTTAATCGCGTTCCAAGCGTTTGAAATGCTGTTCTTTATTTTATTCCACAGATCATTGATGCTCAAAAATCTATTGACATCCACATTCGCTAGCTCAGTCGATCTGAATAAATGAAATTGATTTTGTATTATATTTTCAACGTCAGGTTTAAGAGGCCTTATTTTTTTGGAATCCGCATTCTGTAACAACATTTTTAATGATTACTTAAATCTTATTTTACACAATGTTCATTTAATTGTCTACATACCTGTGTCCAAAGCGCCAATATCACTAATAGAAAAGCGGTTTTCATCTTTACAGTTCAGTGAAGATAGTTGTTGGATTCAGCATACTTAGCTTTTATATTTGCTTTATTGTGTTTCAAGTAGCCACTACAAATGTACTTTATTATTTGCTTATCCTTAATATGAGGATTTACAAATACGAGTTATTATCATTGCAATTGTCTGCCACCTTTTTCAAATAGACATCTATCACGTGCACATTGTGCTCTGTTTGCGGTTAGGTAGCTAGTTACTATCATTAATTTGCGAAAATGTGATGTGAAATAAATCCTTACAATCACGTCTGTTCCCATCAGGCTAGACCGAGAGTCCTTCCATTTAGTTATTCAGTACCTACTAGTTTCTGCCCGCGACTTACGCACCTGAAATTCGGCGGGAGCGTGCTCGCGTGCCTGTATACTTATTGACCTGTGTATAATCTACCCCCAATTACTTACCAAATTAGGCTAAAGCTTGTCATAGGTACATACACCATATACATTCTGCTACATAAATATACAGGCACCTACATAAATACGGTTCAAACTGGTTCAAGTTATTTCTCTAATCATAAAGATGTTTGGGTTCTATGTAATCTACGGTAATTTAAATATTATAACGATTTCAATTAGCGATTGCAATGTCTCAAGGAAAACTTCACGTTCAATATAAACGTTTATTTATTTATAGATAGATAAAAATGAATCAAAAAAACCTCATCCAATTAAGTCATTAAAAAGTTTCATTGGGGATTTCATTTACTTCGGGTAGATTGTCGGTAGGATTTGGTGCGGATGCTTGCAAGTTCTCGGTGATTGTGGAAGCTGAGCAGGTGCTCATGTCTCGGAGGATCCTCACTGTGCCCATTCCTGTGTCGATTAGGGGTCTGCCAGCACAGATGTCCAGGGTGACAGGCAACGACGCCAGGGCAATGTCGATACGAGCGATCTGGAATGTTGCGAAACCAATGGTAATATATATAAAAACAGACTCAAATTTTTGGTACCTATGTATCATTGTCTGTCCTCGAAGTGCTCTTAGTTCGTAGATTTAACGCACTTTTGGACATAATAGGCCTCCACGAGAGGATTCGGGGGCGGGCTCGTCGGGTATCGGTGTCCTTACATACATCTTTGAATTCCTTCGTAGATGCAGTTCTCCTCGCTATGTTTTACTACTTTTTTTAGTTTAAGGTGATGTTCAATCAACTTTAAATTTTGTTTCTGTTGTATTGTATACTCAGACTCATCAAGACTCTGTTCCATGACTACGCTGAAATTAAAATTTCGCCTTGGTTCTCTTGAAGGCCCAAAAAATAATTGATGACGAGAGATCAAAGGTGATTGACATTGACCCATACAAACCACTAGGCTACAACGGCTTATTCCACCACCATCACAACAGCCTATTGCGGCTGGACACAGGCCTCCCTCCCCTCATCATACGTTTAGTAAAATTTTACACATTCATTTAGGTAATGTAATTAAAAGATTTGTTTTGTTTTTATCTCCTTCCGGCACATGATTACTAAGTAGGTACCGTTGGGGCAGCAAAATTTAATAGCGGTAGCAATCTCGATCGATCGGTATTTAAGACTTTGTTTTTCGTTTTACATACATACATACATACATAATATCACGCCTTTTTCCCATAGGGGTAGGCAGAGACCACTTCTTTCCATTTGCTACGACTCTTGCATACTTCTCTCGCTTCTTCAACTTTCATCCCGTTCCGCATACATGCTCGTCGGTTTAAAGTACTTTTGACCTGGCCTTTAATCAGATTGTCCTGAATTTGATCCAAGAACATTCGCCTCTGTCTTCCTCTTCCAGCACCTCCATTCACACTAGCCATATAAATACTTTTCGTCAGTCTTCTCTCATTCATCCTTTCCATATGCCCAAACCAATATAGCATACCTTTTTCTATTTTTGTCACTACATCCTCTTTCACACCACACCGCTCCCTTATCACGCTATTCCTTACCCTATCACTCAATTTAACATTTGCAATATTCCGCAATGCTCTCATTTCTACAGCATTGATTTTACTTTCGTGCTTCTTCTGCCATACCCAACTTTCACTACCATACATAAGTGTCGGCACTAGCACACCTCTATGTACAGCCACTCGAGCCTTTGCCGAGACTTTGTGGCTAGTCATAAAAGCATGCAATGCCCCATTTATTGAATTTCCAGCATTCACTCTTCGTTCTATGTCACCATCACACTTTCCATCCCTAGTAAATTTTGAACCCAAATATATGAATTCATCCACTTGTTCCACTTTCTTACCCCCTATCATAATTTCACACAACGTCCTAAATTCATCTCTTTCAAAAACCAGAACTTTCGTCTTGCATACGTTGATTTTCATACCCTTTCTTTCTAATGACACATGCAGACTTGTTACCATCTCTTGTAACTCCTCAGCTGATGACGCAAGTATTACTTGATCATCCGCATAAAGGAGACTGTAGGCGACGCAATTGAGCTCGTAATAGTTAAGCTTATTTTGTTTAGGTATTATTTTCTATGCACGACTGTACCGCCACCTATTTCAATATATAATAAATAAAATCCATCTTAAAAACTATGAAACTACTTATAAAGAGGTTGCAGTTCCAACCTGGCTGGCACAATATTAAAAATATAAAATCAATTGACTATCGTCTCTTCTGTCACCGCGCGCCTTTTCGGCTACAAATTTTCACCTCCGATTATAAGTTTTCAAGCAAGTTTACGTGTTTTAATGAACCAATCCGCTACAATAATTGGTCACATCGAACCGGATCAGCTAGCGCGATGTTTACAACTCCGCCGCATAGAGTTTTAACGCGTCAACAACTGCGAGAACAACAAGCGCAAATGGAATCGGCGAGTGCTCAAGTCGATGCGCCTACGGAGCCAGAGGTCACATTACCAGCTCGCGGCAGCCAATGTTCAACACGGCCGACAGAGCAGGAACGAGTGTGTCGTTCAGTTGCATCTACGAAATCGAAGCGTTCGATGTCATCGACTGTTGCTAGGCGCAAACAACTAGAACTAGAAGCCGCTGAAGCGAAGGCCTTAATTCAGCTGGCGCTTATTGATAAGAAACTGGAAGCGGATTTAGCCCAAGTTGACGCTGAAGAGTCACAAGGTGGGAATGGCAGCCAAGTGGGTAGCATACTCGACGACCGTGCTAGTTCAAACGTCGAGCAGTGGCTACAACAAGGTCATTCTGAACCCGGCCGCTCTATTCAGCGCCAGCCGATTACGTCGGCAGCCGAACATCAAGTCCATCCAGTTCCGAGTACCGATGTTCCCTTCGATAGTGTACAGCAACTGGCGCTAACATTGAAGGACATGATTACCACCTCGGCGACTCAGCACGAAGATCGACTTCTCAGCCGTCTGTCTACGCCACGTGATTTGCCCTTCTTTGACGGCGACTGTATAGAGTGGCTACATTTCAAGAACGCCTATGAGGATTCGACGCGGGTGTGTAAGTTCAGTGACTCAGAGAACCTGTGGAGGCTACGCAGAGCTCTACGAGGCGAAGCTAAGGAGGCAGTCACCGATCTTCTCATTGGCAACACCCCGCCAACAGCTGTTATGGAGGCTCTTGAACTGAGGTTTGGTCGTTCTGATATCATTATCTTCAACTTAACAACGCAGCTGAAGAAGCTACCTGCGTTACCTAGCTCTTACCAGCATGTCTTGATTAACTTTTCCGTCAAAATTAATAACTGCGTAGCGACTATACGTGCTCTCAATCAAAATGATTATTTACGCAGCCCCGAGCTTGTGTCAGCTATTCTTAGCAAACTACCGAACACCTTGATCGGTAAATGGACTGACTTTGCGTACCACAGGTTGAGTGAAAATAAGCCAAAGTTGGAACTAATTGCAGCATTTCTAAAGCACGAAGCGCAAATGTTGTCATTAGTCGGTATGACACAGCCACGGGAGCCCAAGGTGCTTGCCCCGCCGCCGCCGACGAAGCGAGTAGACGACGCGAGGTTCCGCGTGCGCCCTATACTCGCTACTACCGCCGTGGAGCAAGACAGCAATTGCAAATTTTGCAAAAAGACAGTACATTTATTACCAGAATGCCGGCTATTCAGGCGAGCAATGCGTCGCGACAGATGGAGGTTTGTTAAAGTACAAAGATTGTGCTATTGCTGTCTGACATCACGGCATGACACGAACGAATGCTCCGCGCCTGTATGCGACACGGATGGTTGTGGGCTCGCACATCACAACATGTTGCACTGGAAGAAGCCTTCGTCATCGGGAGCAGCTGATGTGGTTAACGACCTGCCGCCCGAGTCGAGCGAATCGAACGCCGTCCGCGCGCTGCCATCGCCGTCGCCACCGCCATCGCCGCCGCCGTCGCCGGCACCCTCACTGGCGCCCTCGTCGCGCGATACCGTCGCTCACGTCGCGCACGATCAGAAGTGTTCTTCAGGGGATCATGTGTTATTAAAAGTAGTTTCAGTGAAGTTAAATGGACCTAAAGGTGTGATTACTACATACGCCTTGTTGGACGATGGAGCCTCAGTATCAATAATCGATGCGGACTTAGCTGCTGAGTTAGGTCTACACAGCGAGCAATCGAGTGATATCAAGTTCATCGATGCGTTTGGACTGGAGGTGCACGAACAGAACGCGCCTATCGTGAACGCTCAGATAAGTGGTGAAAATGGAGACAGTTATTTTGACATTAAGTTACGTAAAGTGTCGAAACTTAAGTTACCAGAACAAGATTTATCTGTAGTTAATCACTTGCAATGTACGCATTTGTCTAGTATTAAGGACTTAGTATGTAAAAGTCGTATAACGCCTCGTCTACTTATAGGGGAAGATAATTGTTATCTGATTGCGCCACTGGAAATAGTCCGCGGCAGCAAACACGAGCCCTACGCGTCTCGTTGTGAACTAGGCTGGTCAATTCACGGGAATTGCGGTCGCACTCACTCCAACGCTGCCAACGTGTTTCATCTCTGTCACACTGTAAATAATAGCACTATTGAATTACATGACCCGACTAAACATTCCTCTCCTTTAGCTTGTATTCAAAAATCTACTTCGTTTCGCGAAGTAAGGTATCATATACTCGACGTCATCGGCGACCATCGGGAGGACGAGCTGTCTTCCAAATTGGACTTATCTACCGTACCTGATTCGTACGACTCTACATCCAGAGTTCCGCGCAAGTTCGCTGTCGCTGACGCGTACGCGGAACGCTGCAGGAAGCACGTAAGTAATTTACTCACAGATGGCTACGCTCGAGAACAAAAGGAAAATCAACTCTCCAGCAGCAGTCACGCATGTAACCTACCACGCTTCGGAGTACAAAATTCAAACAACTCGGGTGAGTTACCATTTGACTATACTGCTATGCTCGAAGGAACTTCCACGCTCGGCACGCCCGGCGCAGTGGCGACTCGCGTGGACGCGCCTACAGTCAATTATCAGGACGTATGGTCTCAACGCCCATGTATTCCAAGGACACCTGTAAGTAAGTGGACTAGGGACCTGATCCATCGAGGAAGCCTATTTGTATTTCTTAATGAGTTGCTGCAACGTATTTGGGTACTGAAGCTCAGACCTATAATACGCAAAGTAGCCGTACGAAGTCTATTCTGCTGGCAATGGCGCAAAGGTTCAGGGTGGCACGGTGTAGGTAGTGAGTGCGATTTCACTCCGGAGACTACGGGCACGCTGCAGCGACAGGTGACACGCGTCGCTCTACTTTACCAGATAGGTTGTAGTGACGACTAGTCGCCACTAAGGGGTGGGATTGTAGGCGACGCAATTGAGCTCGTAATAGTTAAGCTTATTTTGTTTAGGTATTATTTTCTATGCACGACTGTACCGCCACCTATTTCAATATATAATAAATAAAATCCATCTTAAAAACTATGAAACTACTTATAAAGAGGTTGCAGTTCCAACCTGGCTGGCACAATATTAAAAATATAAAATCAATTGACTATCGTCTCTTCTGTCACCGCGCGCCTTTTCGGCTACAAATTTTCACCACCGATTATAAGTTTTCAAGCAAGTTTACGTGTTTTAATGAACCAATCCGCTACAGAGACATTTGACGAGTAACTCATTCATTTTTAAGCCACACTCTTTCTCTTTCAATTCCTTTAGGCAGTCATCAATGAACACGTTGAACAGCCACGGCGACGCTACACATCCCTGTCTAAGACCTTTATCAATCCTAAACCAATCAGTGTACGCGCCGTTCACCCTGACACAAGCACTAGAATTCTCATATAGAGATTTTAATGCTCGAATCAGGTTGTCGTCCACCCCCTTCATAGACAAGGCCTTCCATAATTCATCCCTCTCCACTCGGTCGTAAGCTTTCTCCAGGTCCACGAATACGCAATAAACCTTGTGACTTTTAGCCAAAAACTTTTCGGTTATGCCACGTAAGGAGAAAACCTGGTCCGTACATCCCATTCCCTTTCTAAATCCTGCTTGAACATCCCATATCCTTTCATCTGTTTCTTTCACTACCCTTTCAATCAATACTTTTGCATATAATTTCCCCACAACACTTAAGAGGCTGATTCCCCGGTAGTTTTTGCAGTCCTGCTGTGACCCTTTCCCTTTAAACAACGGTACGATTACAGCCTTGCACCAGTCACTTGGTACTCGGCCTATCCTCCAACACAGGTTGAAAAGGCGGTACAGCTGACTCGCAACTACACCCTTTCCAGCTTTAAGCATCTCAGCTGAAACTCTGTCACACCCAGCAGCCTTACCTACTTTCAAACTAATCAGTGCTTCCATTACTTCATCTAGACTAATTTCACTTTCATTCACATCGTCTTGAAATTCGTTGCAATCATCATTTACTACCTGTCCTTTTCCAAACAAACTTTCAAAATATTCTTTCCATCTCTTTAGCACACTTTCCTCTTCATTTAACAAATCTCCACTTTCACTCCTGATTTTGCCAAGTTCCGAGTTGGCCGACTTTCCACGGGCAGTTCTTATGGACTTCCAGAACAGTTTTACATTAGACCTAAAGCTATCTGATAGCTTTAGGTCTAATGCATCTGACCACTCACTCTTCTTCTTATCCACGATTGCTTTCACTTTTTCTTTTAATTTCTTGTAAAACTCTCTTTTTTCCTGAACTCATTCATTTGTCACCTGTCCTACTCTTTTACTAGCTTTAACTGCTAGCCAGTCTAACCATGCTTTTATCTTTTCGGATACAACCTTACGTACTTCCTTATCAAACCATTCACTCTTCTGCATTCTTCCTTTCCTTCTTTTGGATACCCCACACACTTCAACAGCAATACTCACCACTTTATTTTTAAATGTTTCCCATAAAACTTCCATTTCTTGTATCCCATCTATACCATCAAACCGATCATTCAACTTATTACGAAATTCTTCTTGTACATTCTCATTCTGTAAGTTTCTACTTTCACACGTTCCAAAATAGTCTCTTGTTTAGATACCCGGTGCCGCCATCGATTAAAGAGTCCTCTTATTCGACTGACGACTAAATGGTGGTCTGTGTCGATACCAACACCTCGGTATACCCGGGTATCCGTCACTTTACTTTTCAGCCTTTCGTCCACAATTGCAAAGTCTATCATACTTCTCGAATATCCTTCTTCTCTAGTATACATATGAATCTTTTTGTGATTAAACATGGTGTTTGTCACAACAAGATTTCTGTTCAAACAAATTTCTAACAAATTCTTTCCGTTTTCATTCACTCTTTCGTCACCAAATTTGCCCAAAACCTTTTCATATCCATCCCTTTTAATTCCGACCCAACCATTAAAATCACCTAGCATAACAACTCTCTCATTTTGCTTACACTCATTTAAAACATCTCTCACACAATCCCAAAAGTCATCCCTTTCCTTGCGCTCTTTAACGGACCCACTCGAACCCACATCATTAGGTGCATAAACACCCAAAATGAAAATTCGGTTGAGTCCAACTTTCATTCTTATCCACAGAAGTCTGGGACTCACATACTCAAATTCAGTCACACACTCAGTCATTCTTGCAGAAAGGATTACTCCAACACCTTTACAGCCTCGACTGGTATCGGGAACACCAGCCCAGTATGCCGTGTAGGTTCCATGATTCGTGGAGCCGCATCCTTTACGCTTCGTCTCATTCACACACAGCACGTCAATCTGTCTGTCTTGCATCATCTGACATACATCGTCCAATTTATCTTTCAATCCTCCTCTGACATTCATCGTAGCAAAGCGGCTCTCTATGGGCCACTTTCCGCCTCTATGGGAAACGAGACGTGATGAGTTGCGAACCGCGTCGCCGCCATTTTTAAAGTTTTTATTTATTTTCGAAACCATTGCGTTCCCACGAGTAGCAAGGGATATTTGTCCATCTCAGCAGAGCCCCGCATGCTGAGATAAGGCTAGCCATATATCTGGGTTCACCAGGTCCCAGGGCAAAGTTGGCACGCTTATTACTAGGCTCGCCCCTAGTCATGCATCCGAAGGCACGGCTTACCTGTGGATTGGCGGATTAGGATAGGAAAAGGAAATGGAAGGAACAGGTTTTACAATCCATCTAAATGCAATCTACTTACGGAAATTCCGCTTTGCGTCAAGAAAACGGCTCCCTTCATTTCGGTCCTCAAGGCGACGGCTCCAAGGCATGCTCCTTTAGTGAAAACGTTGTTGTTATTCTCTGTGCAATTCCTCATTTCTTCCATAGCGTTGTTAGCGAATTCGAGACCTCCTTTAGAAATTTCGACCTGTTTTGAGATCAAATCGCCAACCTCTTGAACTTTTTCGTCGGCACAGGTCATGGTTTTGTACACAGCTTGGTTGAAAAGTGCATCGGCTTTTCTCTGGTGGGACTGCAAGTCAAATTTAATGATTATTATCTCTTTCCGTTCCTGGTACTCGTATGTGGAAAAATAAAAAAAGAATCTGAAGATAATATTTTCAATATTATCTTCAGATTATACATACCTCAATACACTCCTTTACGCCCTCACCAGCGTTCACAAACCTATCCGTGATCTTTTTAATGCCTTGTTGTACCCTTTCTTTAAGCTTCTCTATATCAGCTTCAAGTTTATCCCTAGCCTGTTTGACTTGAGCCTTCAAACCAGTGGCAAAAGTGGTCATTGCGTCCGCAGCTTGTTGCGCCGCTTGTCGAAGGTTGTTGACTAAGTCTTCGATCAACTTTTTCGTGTTGACAAAGAGGTCGGTAGCTTCAGCGTCCTGGGTCTGGCGCAAGGAGAAGATGTCTAAGCTGGCTGCTTCTCCGAACACCGAGCAGACCTGTACGAGAAAAAGTTAAAATAGTTTAGCGAGTTACATTTGGAGTTGATCAACAATGTAGTTTGAAGAATCTTAATGAAGACATTGATGATAAAGTGACGAACATTATAAAATCGCTTCTCAATAGATTAATGAATGTGATAAAGATTAAAGGACTCACCACAACCAAGAGCAACGTAAAACCTGTGAAGTGCTTCATGTTTACCAGCGACTATGCTTTCGGACTACAGTCTGATATGGTTCAAGAAAACCATGCTTTTTATACTGCCCTATGCAAATTACATAAAGCCTCCAAGTTACACAGATTTATCTTATCTAATGGTGTTTCATGGTAAATATTGAATTAATTTCTAGTTCGTGAAATCGGTTTCAAAATTACACTCGGTGTGATCTTATGAGCTAATGCATTCTCTGCCCATGCGTTTTCGTATTGGAAACCGTTTATAGGTAGGAGATTTTTTCCTAAAGGATAAGGTGTGTATTTCCACATTATTAATTATTATTATCCATATTGATCTATATCCATGTTATCCATATTATAATATTATAAATGCGAAAGTAACTCTGTCTGTCTGTCTGTCTGTCTGTCTGTCTGTTACCTCTTCACGCTTCAACCGCTGGACCGATTGAGATGAAATTTGCCATGGAGATAGTTGGGAAAAACGCATAGTTCCCGCGGGAACGCGATAACCGAATTCCACGCGGGTGAAGTCGCGGGCATAAGCTAGTTTTTTTATAATATACTATCTTAAATATCTCTCTACCCTGTCGTTCATAAATACGAGTTAACTATAAATTTATTAAATTTTATAAAGGACCTATCTTCATGTTTCTCAACTCGTAATTAAAATCTTAATAAGTTGAAAGAAATTTTAGGGTCCGCAGGCATTTATATATTTTAATTGAAGGTAAAAAGAGTCCACACTTACAACATAAAGTTGACATTTGTGGATGATATATTCTTTTCTCAAACATGCAATGAAATATTGATATTATGTTCTTCTTATTAGCCTGGGAAGTATCACGTTTCGGGCGCGGCTAGACAAATTGGTCTATAATGAAATTTCATACAAACGTTGCAGGCCTAGGCCGGCAACTCACTTTTTTTAAATTTCATTTGATATATTTGTGACACAGAATCTTGGCATTCCGCCATTTAAAAAGCTACAAGCAATATTTACTCTATGGTTCGCTATGACATTCTGCCAATACAGCTTTAAAAAAACATGAACCATATTTGCTACATAGGTAGCGCAGTTTTATTTATGTAAAAAAGACAAAATATATTATACATAAAATATTATTTTATTTATTATTTCATTGCATGTTTGAGAAAAGCACTATACATACATCTTCGGGGAACGGAAGTTGTCGGCCTCGTAACTATCCGGCCTCACTTCGTTCGGCCGTATACATATAATACTCGGCCTGCAACTTCCTCCTTCCCGGCCTCTGTAGTAATGTACTATTTCTCAAACATGCTCGGGAATGTTCGTGTTACTTTCAAAAAAAAAGACGCGAGGCTGTCCATTGCCGGCCTTGGCCAGCAAAAATATTATTGTCGTGTGTTTTTTTTTTAATTCGCTTGCTATTTGAGACACCTCTGTAGAGAAACTGACAAACCCATGGAGGTAATAAGTACAACTTCCAAATCAACCACGACCATGGAAGTAGTAAATACTGATGTGGGGTAAGTGCGCCTAAATTTATTTCGGCCCTATGCCTTGTAAACAGCCAACTACTAGTTGAGTAATATTTATAGGTTTCGATATATTTATGTTAGGCGCACTTACCCCATCCTGGCGCACTTGCCCCGAAACTGACAAATCCATGGAGGTAATAAGTACAACTTCCATGGCCAAATCATCCACGATCATGGAAGTAGTAAATACTGATGTGGGGTAAGTGCGCCTAAATTTATTTCGCCCCTATGCCTTGTAAACAGCCAACTACTAGTTGAGTAATATTTATAGGTTTCGATATATTTAGGTTAGGCGCACTTACCCCATCCTGGCGCACTTGCCCCGACTGACCTTACGTATTTCCTCGCTGTTTGAGAAAAGCATTATATATACCTCGGCCGCAATTGCAATTGCCGGACTCGTACTAATAGAAGGCTTCGCTTCGCTCAGCCTTCTAACTGACTCGTCCGGCAATGCGCTACTTGGCGGCCTCTGCAATAATGTACTATTAATATAAGTAGAAGAATATGAGAAAGTGCGTTTTAGATATTACCATCCCATAATCTATTGCAGTCTCTCTATATAGAAAGTTATGGGTATTGTTAGAGGGAACTATACATCAGGGCTTATCTTATTTGGGTCACTATTTAAATTATCTAATTCAACAGAAAACCTCTTATCGGTTTTCATGTGGCAATGCGTTGGCAGGCTTTTGTTGTTCCAATTTTCGTAGTGTCGAAACCCATTGATTAAATAAAGAATGCCTCTCAAGGCCAGAACATTGGCTAAGTCAAATATTTTTATCTTGTCATACAAAAGTTCCATATATCAGGATTATTTATTTGTTCAGTTCATTGAACTACATACTGATTGTATATAATGCTGTTGTAATCGACAAACATTAGTACTTAAGGTTAGTAGGCTTAATTAATTAATTAAGCTACTTCAAAAGGAGATTCTGTGTTCGTTTTTCATTAGGTATGCGCGAATAATGGCAAAAATAGGTATTATTACCTATTTTTGCCAATTTCGGATCTACATTTCTTGCACTTAGTTGTTCTTGTTAAGTTCTCAGTTCGTTTCATAATTTATTGACATTTCGAGACTGTCAACATCTCTGCAATTTATATTTATTTGACATTTTGACAATGGAGGCCTCCAATCTCAATTAATATTTATTTATTTATTTATTTAAACTTTATTGCACATAAAGAAAACTTAGTGTACAAAAGGCGGACTTAATGCCTTGAGGCATTCTCTACCAGTCAACCTTTAGGCAAAGCAGAAAATGGTTAGGGGCGGTGCCAAAAATATACTTACTTAGACACTAACAAAGAACAAATATACCTACTTACATAAAATAAACATACTTAAACTAAATACATCTACATATCGCACCCCCAGTACAACACTGTACCTATTATGTCGAAAAATCTCAAAATTGACTTGAAAATATATAGTTAAAACGAGCAATGAAGATACAAAAAATATAATCAGAGATGAATGATAGGGACAGAAGAAATAAAACCCAAGGAATCTGCTTAGTGAGATATTTACGCAGTCTATTTTTAAAAGCGGGTTTACTGAGGGCCTTCCTAACATGCAATGGGAGACCGTTCCACAGTCTAGCAGCCTGAAGAGCAAAAGAATTTGAAACAAACCCGGTACGATGTGGGGGAAAGGCAAGTAAGGGATCACTGGCAGAACGCAACTCCCGGTTGTGAACGGAACCAAGAAATTGAAAAAAAAAAGCCGGCCAAGTGCGTGTCGGGCCACGCGCAAAGTATAGGGTTCCGAAGTTGACGATGCCCCAGTACCTTTCTAAGACTTATTAGCATCTAGCTAGCCTGTGGTATGAATGACGTGCCCGCCCGACGCCCCTGCCGCTCGAGAAAAATCATCATCATAAGTTGGTCGACTATTACTCGTAAGTTTGTACAGCCTACTTAGCTCTGATAGTTTTCCTTTCAACTACGTTATATATGCCACAACCGTGATTTTTTTCAGCCTTCCAAATACCAGCATTTAGCTGGCAGGGGGTGGGGGGGGACACCGCATCACTTAATCAAAAAATGGTTTTAACAAACCCACAATATTTTTTCAAGACCTATTCAACGATATGCCACACCATGGGGTACGCAAGAAAAAAAAATTACATCCCCACTTTACGAGTAGGGGAGGTACCCTATAAAAAAATATATTTCAACATTTTATTGTACCACTTTGTCAGCGTAACTAATATGCATATTCATGCCAAATTACAGCTTTCTAGAACTAAGCATCTCCGAGCAATAGTGCGGACAGACGGACGGACTGACGGACGGACGGACGGACGGACGGACATGGCGAAACTATAAGGGTTCCTTGTGGACTTCGGAACCCTAAAAAGGAGAAAGTGGATCAAAAATAAAGAGTAAAGAGAGCAAAGCATTCTGAAATTACGGCGCTGACGGATAGGGAACCATTTCAACTGAGCTCGGAATAAGGAGATATGATCGAATTTACGGAGACAGAAGATGAAGCGAATGCAGTTATTTAGAAGTCGGTCTAATTTGTTTAAAAGCTCTTCGTTCAAATCAGCGTAACAAACGTCAGCATAATCAAATAAAGGAAGAACTAAGGTTTGGATTAAAGACGTTTTGGTTTTGACAGGAAGAAAATGCTTAAATTTGTTGAGAGAATGAAGAGAGCCCATTAATCATTATAATTTTTTCATATTCATTTTTTTAATGTATTTTTGGAGCCCTGGAGATTTAAACATCTCGAAGATCTTAAATTTAGGTAAGTAGGTGGTCGATTTGCTAAATATCATTTACTTACTTATTCGAATATTTGAATTTTGATTTTTTTATCACTTGAGGATTTGGACACAGTCACATATCTTTCAATTACTACTTCGCAGATGCGTCCAGGTTTCCTCACGATGTTTTCCTTCACACCGCAAAGTTCAGTGGTTAATTAAAATTGATTCTCGCATATAAGTAAATTCAGTGGTTCGAGCCGGGTTTAATTAAACCCCAGACTCTGCATAAGTGATGTACAGGTAGAATAAAACTCCTGTAGCACTACCATGAGTTTACAGTGACCGTACTCGCTAGCGACTACGTAAACGATTTGTATGAAGAATTTTAGTTCAACGAGTGACCGCCAGGGGCGCTGTACTATTCTTCATACAACTCGTTTACGTAGTCGCCAGCGAGTACGGTCACTGTAAACTCATGGTATTGCTACTGAAAGGACACTGACAGCTTTGTTACTATTAGTACTTATTGCTCAGTAATTTTAAATAGGCGTCTCATTATTCTATTCGCAGGGAATATTTATCCCATTCCCGTACTGCGGACTACAGGTAGGGAAATTCCTACTAGTCCGCAGTGTGGTCAACTGGGAATTAGGCCTTTTTGAAAAAAGTCTGTGAAGGCTCGTTCCGAAATTCATACTTATTTATAAGGCTGTCTGAGCGTAGATAAGTATTTAGACTGAAGAGTAGAGAGCAGTAGCTACTAGATCTATAAATATTATTAAATTATTAAATATTCATTACAAACCTGCTTTGACGTCCGTACGTTCCTGTATGAAAATTACATTATACAAATTCAGAAATTTCGTTATTATGAAACATACTGACTGATAACATAATCCAGATATTTGGCCTTAAACATGATATTCCTCACTAAGCCAGTAAGTATTTTCATAAATGTGCTGTATAAATTAAATATAATGACGTAGGTACGTACGTAGCTGAATAGTTGCTACTGAATAGTAGCAATTTAACGGTGTCGGGGTCACATGTGTTCCAGCAAAAACTATTTGAACATTTTTTCATGGCAAAAATGTCAGTACCAACGTCAAAATGAAAATGAAATGAGAAAAAAATAGACCAAGAGAGATCAAGTTCACTGTAAGATTGTCATTACTTGGGTTGGAGCTACTTGTCTTAATTTGGCTGCGTCGAAAGTACGACAGACTGTACTTTGAAGTATTTTGAAGGCGGTTTTTATTTTTGTATTTTTTTTTCGGGTAGAGTAACACGAATTTATGTCTGTATTGATAGGTGCGCAGCACACTAACCACTCATCTTGACCCCTGTTAAAATGAACTAGATTTTCTATCCCATGAACATTGTTGCTATAGATGAGGGGTTATTTTACATTGGTTTTAGTCTACCTTGTCGCATAGTCAATACCGTGACCATCTGGTAATGGCCACATTGATTATGATTACATATGAGTAGGTAATTAGTCCCGCTCGTGAAAATACATATGACATTGACCGAATTGATCATCTTTTGTGTAAGTTATAGCACAATCTCTCAGGTCGTTAGCGGTAGGACCTTGTGCTAGGTCCGTCCGGGGTGGTACCAGCGTCTTTCCCCGCTAACCTGCTCCCAAATAGCAGTGCTCGCACTGTTGTGTTCCGGTAGGGGGTTAAGGCAGCCGATGAAATTTCTGGCAGGCATTCCATCTTAGGCCTCAGGGTAGGCAACGCATTCGAGATCTTATGGTTTCTTAATGGGGATCATAGGATTTCGGTGTCCATGGGCCGCAGTGACCACTTACAATCATTGCCTATACCATTGGTATAAAAATCTTGTTTGTGATAAGCTTTACTTTAGGAACAATTAAATCTTTTCTAAAAGTTACGTTTTATGACGTTTTGACGTTCCCTATACAATCCCTATGAAATCCCTTTATATCCCGAATAAGCCCCAAATTAAGTTGTTTAATAAATATAATACTTAAGCACTTCTAAAAAATAGTTTGACTCGTGGCGAACTAGTTCCCGTGTAATTTATGATGCATGACCTGAATTTAGTTATCTTTTTTTTCCACTAGGCACTTTTTGATAATAAGGTTATCTCGAGTACGAAAACGAAGACACGGCCTTAGAAAAATTGGCAAAACAATGCTGTCTTTTAGTGACGTTAGGGTGTGTGTGCTTCGCAAGTCTAGCGTCCGGTGCAGGTCCAGGTTCGTGCACCGGACCTGGTGCATGTACTGGACCGGGGTCGGGATCGGGGTCAGGAACGTGTACTGGACCCTATTCCTGTTCAGGACCGAGTTCGGGATCGGGGACACGAACGTGTACCGGACCCTATTCCTGTTCAGGAGCGAACAGCGGTGGCGGTCAGCGCTCTTGCATCGGAGACCATTCCTGTAGCGGAGAAGAATCGGAAAGCGGAATTGAATCGTGCAGGGTACGGTATATGTAGATGTATTTAGTTTAAGTAGGTTTATTTTATGTAAGTAGGTATATTTGTTCTTTGCTAGTGTCTAAGTATATTTTTGGCACCGCCCCTAACCATTTTCTGCTTTACCTAAAGTTTGACTGGTAGAGAATGCCTCAAGGCATTAAGTCCGCCTTTTGTACACTAAGTTTTCTTTATGTGCAATAAAGTTTAAATAAATAATTAAATAATAAATCGTGCACGGGAGTTACTTCATGTGAAGGACCCAAAAGTGGCGGAGGCACAGGTACTTGCATTGGAGTCGGTTCGTGTTCTACCCCGGACTCGGGCAATTGTGACATGTGTTGTACAGCAGCAAATTCATGTAATCAAATGAATACATTTGTCGTTCGGGTGTGATTTCTTGAGAATGAGAATGAGAATGAGAATTATTTATTTCAAAATTCCACATATGTTATCTTAAAACTAATTACATTTACCTTATTCTTAATTACTTAACATACGGAAAATTTTGAAAAAGGCATCCTCTCAGCTTTTGGTCGTAAAACGCCTAGACGTTCCGACGCTGGTTTTCAGAGGACCCAGTGTGAGTGTGTACGTGTGGGTGTCCGTGTGAGTGTAGGTTAGATGTGATGGTAAATAGGTATAAATGACTGTATGTGTATCGTAGGATTTGAAGCTATAGTGACCAGATAGATTTTATAATATAAAACAGACATAAATATATATCTACATATACACGGTGGGTCAGAAAATATGGCAAATAATTAACCCACAGTATCGGCTATCGATTCTAAGTATATTGTATAGGTCTTAAATTGTTTTTGAGTTGGTAAAAAAAAAATTTTTGTATAGGATTCAGGCGTCGCTCACACAATTAATCCCATATACAATTTTTTTTTTACCAACTCGAAAAAAATTAAAGACCTATAAAATATACTTAGAATCGATAGCCGATACGGTGGGTTAATTATTTGCCATATTTTCCGACCCACCGTGTATATATTCTACATGAACTACCGCCTAAGTGTTGGTCATTTGAAGCTCAATCAGAAGCTTTTTGAGGTTTTTCTTAAAAGAGAAAACTGACTTGCAGTTTCTGATTGGCGGTGGCAAGTTGTTCCAACACTTCGTGGCAGCATAGCGGAAGCTACCACGAAAGGCGGCAGTCTTATGTTAAGGAAAGAGTATTAATATTTTTGTCTTTTTTTTTATTAATTTATTTCAATGTATCTTCACACTCATAGCGTCACATGCTATCCTGACGGCCCAAGTAAGTTGACAGCGCCACCGCCTTTCTGGAAAAAAATCAGTTTTATCTCAAGTCACTTCTCTTCTTGAGCGCGAGTTCGGGATAAATATGCTACGGGTGAAGGGGTTATCCAGTTACTGGAAAAAAAAACATTAGTTCACTTGGATAATAGTAGGTACATTATTGCAGAGGCCGCCAAGTAGCGCATTGCCGGACGAGTCAGTTAGAAGGCTGAGCGAAGCGAAGTCTTCTATTAGTACGAGTCCGGCAATCGCAATTGCGGCCGAGGTATATATAATGCTTTTCTCAAACAGCGAGGAAATACGTAAGGTCAGTCGGGGCAAGTGCGCCAGGATGGGGCAAGTGCGCCTAATATAAATATATCGACCTATAAATTGTACTCAACTAGTAGTTGGCTGTTTACAAGGCATAGGGGCGAAATTACCCACATCAGTATTTAATACTTCTATGATCGTGGATGATTTGGCCATGGAAGTTGTACTTATTACCTCCATGGATTTGTCAGTTTCTCTACAGAGGTGTGTCAAATAGCAAGCGAATAAAAAAAAACACACGACAATAATGTTTTTGCTGGCCAAGGCCGGCAATGGACAGCCTCGCGTCTTCTTTTTTTGAAAGTAACACGAACATTTACGAGCATGTTTGAGAAAAATATTTTTTTTATAATTACGGCATAACTTAACTAGGTACATGTTAGGTTCGAAATCTAGGTCCTGCGTCACTAACAGACTTGCGTCAACTTTAACTTAGCTTATCTCAAAATTATATCGAGTGCACATAAATTTAAGGTCAATTAATACAAATGTTATACTCGTAAATAAAACATTGCGATATCTAATGAGTAGTTATTTATGTTATTATTATTAGGTAGGTACTAATACTAAGAACAGTTGTAACAGGAAGTTCTTATAGCCAATCATCTTGTCATTCGAAGGTTAGTATTGATACGAACAGAAATCCATGTGACATTCTGATGTTATTACGTCTCATTACGGTATTATCACACTTGCGATTTGCGAGCGAGTTGAAAGCGTTTTTCAATATAAAACCCGTACGCGGCGAAGTCGCGGCGTGTTCGCCTCCATACAAAAGTCGCTCGCGAATCGCAAGTGTGATAACGCTCTTACGGTCTTATTCTTTACCCATTGACCTATAATAACATTGAAGAACAGTGCTTAACAGAATACGTCAAAATATATGGAGCAAACTGACATTAGAAAATACGTTCCAATATGCTAATAACGCCTCCTTATAATATGTCTCAAGATAAATATTTTATACAAAAGTAAACCTAACTCTATAAGATTTAAGTGTCAAATTTACTGAGCGCCAAACGGGTGCCCGCGTTGTTCGGGCACCCGTTTTGATTGCCCATTTTTCTCCGGCTGATTGTGAATCCTTACTTCATCATCATCATCATCATTTCAGCCGAAAGACGTCCACTGCTGGACATAGGCCTCCCCCAAGGCTCGCCACTCAGACCGGTCCTGTGCTACTTGCTTCCACCGGTTTCCCGCGACCCTCACGAGGTCGTCGCTCCATCTTGTTGGAGGCCTACCGACAGCTCGTCTCCCGGTTCGCGGGCGCCACTCGAGAAGTTTCCGGCCCCATCGGCCATCAGTCCTGCGAGCAATGTGCCCCGCCCACTGCCACTTAAGGCTCGCAATTCTCATCATCCTCATCCTTACTTAATATAGATCAATGTCTTTACCTTATTAAAAATGTCCTCATGGAAATTTATATTTATGAAATGTCAAACAATAACATCCAAGGGATGTCCTATGTGTAACTGTACAATATTATTATCTTGAAGGATATGCGAAATGGATTCAATGTCTGACGCTTACGCTTATGGGTATTGTCTACCAGATTAAAAATAACCGGCCAAGAGCGAGTCAGACTCGCTTATATGAATCTTTCCGTAGTTACTGAAATTTCAAAATTATCCCATACCTATCTCAAAAACCACGAGATCGGTTTTGTCCAAAACCAGTTTTCGTTTGAAGTTTTTGTTTAATATTTCATTTAAAAAAAAAATTACTCCATAGTACTTTAAAAGTAAGAGGGGGGGGGGGGGGGGTAACATCTTTCACAACTTCAAAAGGGGATGATATTTCACGTTTCATGATTTAACTCTGCACTCTCCCCATCCTACGGGTCCTTGCGGATACACTTCGACCTATTGGGATCTTTTGTGTAATTACCTACCCCTCTCCGTGCAGCTAATCCATTGCTTCTTCCACCTTCACTAATAGGTTAATAATGGAGTGCAATGGCAGTGCTTTGAAACCCCCTAGTTCAGGGTAACCGCTACCTAGGAATTTCATTCTGAGCCTGGCGAGTGCATCGCATTCGCACAGGATGTGTCGCATTGACATCCTCTTCGCCACACATTCTGTAAGCTATATCGGTGCATAGTCCCACCCAAGTAACAATTTCTGGTTCTATAGTAGCCCATAGAACATTTCTCAAAACACCACCTTAGCCCTATAAAAGGCCATAGAAGGTTGAGTAAAGCCGATCTGGCGCAGTTATATCTCCATTTAGTGATATAGTGGAACCATAGCAGCTTTAGTTGTGACGTTTTAGGTCTGTAAAGGTGATGTAATGATGACTCGTATTACAATTTAGTGACATACGGGCCACAGTAACGCTAATGTAGTGCTTTTTTATACTGTAGTAGCGTTCGTTGATTCCCTTATAGTCCTATTTTAGTCTATAGTAGAATCCGTGATTCCTACTGAGGCGCTTTCTCGGCAAAGTTTGGTATTGTGTGTTTTTGCTGTGAACTTCATTGACGGACAACAAAAATAATTCAATTATATAAAGGAGTAATATTCTATCGCGGTAAGTTTATGTTATCTTATTTAGACATTTAATATTTCGATCAATGCTGCAAAAAGCACGTGCGAATAAAGTTTTACTGATAGAATAGTATTTGATTTGCTTAGTATTTTCAATGCGCCCTCGATTAATTGAGTTTTGAATAAAATATATTCATATTATAAAATTAAATTCACAGACATTTCTACTTTAGAGCCATTAAGTACATCCGTGGGTCTTATCGGCTCACTATAGTACCTCCGATTCCTGTCATGTCAAAGTTTGAGTATAAAAGTAACTGTTCACTTCCTTTATGTGCTTTTTTATCCTATGACCGATCTACAAACTCCATTATAGAAAGTTTTGGCCATATAAAAGAGTCATAGTCACAACTATCGTACGAGCCTATAATAGGGATTCAAAAACAATTAGAACACTTTTAAGTACTATAAAAATGTCCTAAAAATCGATTATAAAACAAAACCGCTCTATTACGGCGTCATTATGGCTACTAAAGACCATGTACTATAGAAGTGATTTGTGGAACCACAATATCGCAAAAACCTTGTATAGTAGAACGTTCGTCACTGCTAAAACGCAAGATTTATATCGGTTGTCCGGGAAACCTTATAGCGCAAATTAGATACATAATGGTGATTTCAATCACTCTTATACAGTAAAATAGCTCTTTAGTGGCTATATTTGAAGTTTTTATAGCACTTGACTATAATAGCCCTATAAAATGGTTCTATAAACCTTTACATCAACAATTTATAGGATAATTTGGCTCTTTAGCTTATAGAGCAAGAATGTGTTCCCAAACGCCTTTATACAACTGGTAGTCACCGCTAAAACCTTTATACGACGTTTACTCGACCTTTTAGTGATGATAACCCAAGTTATAGGGCCAAAATGTTACTTGGGCATCTTCACTAATTGGGTCCCCATCCTGATTATACTTACCAGCTCAGGCAGCACTATAGGTAATGGTAATCATTGCGTCGCTTATCTAGCCGCGGCGACCGCTGGTGCCGACAGTCAATGCTTCCCATCCCCAATTTCATCCTTTTTTATGTAAAAAGATTGACAAACAGGCAGACGGCCCACCTGGTGGTATGTGGTCACCGCCGCCTATAGACATTTGTAACACCAGAGGCGTCACAAATGCGTTGCCAATTTCGAAAGGGGAGGAGGATAGGGCGTATGGGATAAAGGAGGATATGGGAGATGGGATTAGGGAATATGGGATAGAAGGATACGGAACAGGCCCCCGGTCTCTCACTCACCGTTCGAAACGCAATAGCGAACTCTTCACGCCGATATTCTGTGAGAGTGTGGCACTTCCCCGGACGAGCCGGCTCGATTCGAGCAATATTATTGCAAGGCTCTACCACAATAAAACTTATACTTATGACCTTTATGTCACTCATTGGATGGATATGCTTTATTCTGGACAATGTGGCATACCTACCTATATCTATATTGCACCACTAATGTGGATTTATGTCACTCATTGGATGGATATGCTTTATTCTGGACAATGTGGCATACCTATATCTATATTGCAGCACTAATGTAAATGTAAATAAAAAAAAATAAAAAAAATAATTTAATTACTAACCATATTTTTAAGAAATTGTATACTAACCAACTATGGATCTCTTTCTGAAATAAATGGATATTATTATTATTATTATTATAATGTGGATTTATGTCACTCATTGGATGGATATGCTTTATTCTGGACAATGTGGCATACCTATATCTATATTGCAGCACTAATGTGGATTCATGTCACTCATTGGATGGATATGCTTTATTCTGGACAATGTGGCATACCTATATCTATATTGCAGCACTAATGTGGATTTATGACACTCATTGGATGGATATGCTTTATTCTGGGCAATGTGGCATACCTATATCTATATTGCAGCACTAATGTGGATTTATGACCAAGCTGTAGTGTCCATCTAAGTAGGGACCTACATATACATAGAATTTCATAAAACCAGTTCGAGAACACGAAAATGCATCCGAATTTTCTTTGTCAAAATACACTCAACAGCAATAAAAAAGGGTCACCTTGTATGGAAAATCATATAGGTACAAACTGACCCGTTTTCATTGCTGTTGAGTGTACTTAACCGCTCCTTTTATATTCGTGACTAGTCGGCCCGGTGAACTTCGTATCACCACGGATTCCCATACAAAGTTATTTTTTCCTTTGGATTTTTCCATTTTTTTCTCTCTCTAAACCTTCTCTGAATAACGGCGCGGGAATAAAACAAAAAACCAGCCAAATCGGTACAGCGGTTCTCGAGCCAGACTAACACACGGCAATTCGTTTTTATTATTCGTGATATTATGTGACAATGCTGCATGAAAGTAAGTAATCCATATTGTGATTGTGATTAATCATAACGTGTGCTGTAATCGTTATGAAGGCGGCAGGAACCGTCATTGGATAATTAATGATGTCACCTAGCAAGCGAGGTGAATTAGCCGTCTGTTATTTAATTGGTCGGGACCTCTTGGGAACGATCTGATATCCGCAATGACTCACAATTAGACAGGATCTGAAAGGAAAATTCAGTTCACTTGATAGGTACTTTCGTTTCGATCATGTGCTCAATATAGGTACTTATAGGATCGGGGCAGGTTTCGTTTTCCAGAAAAACTCGGGATATCCGTATGAAACATTGAAATTGAAATGAATTCATATAAAATACGATTCATATGATTTGGTGTATATGGTGTACCTAACTATAATTACCATAAAATACTCCACGAAAACGGTTTGAAACACAGAACACAGATCGAGATCTGTGGTTTGAAAAAAAAAAACCGGCCAAGTGCGTGTCGGGCCACGCGCAAAGTATAGGGTTCCGAAGTTGACGATGCCCGATGTACCTTTGTAAGACTTATTAGCATCTAGCTAGCCTGTGGTAGGTATGACGTGCCCGCCCGACGCCCCTGCTGCTCGAGAAAAATCATCATCATAAGTTGGTCGACTATTACTCGTAAGTTTGTACAGCCTACTTAGCTGTGATAGTTTTCTTTCAACTACGTTATATATGCCACAACCGTGATTTTTTTCAGCCATCCAAATACCACCATTTAGCTCGGGACACGTGACCCTAACAAAAAATAGCACTTTAAAGCTTAATATTTCACAAACGCATCACTTAATCAAAAAATGGTTTTAACAAACCCATTATATTTTTTTAAGACCTATTCAACGATATGCCGCACCATGGGGTACGCAAGAAAAAAAAACACATCCCCAATTTTTTCATACTCATTTTTTAATGCATTTTTGGAGCCCTGGAGATTTATACATCTCGAAGATCTTAAATTAAGGTATGTAGGTGGTCGATTTGCTGAATATCATTTACTTATTCGAATATTTGAATTTTGTTTTTTTTTATCACTTGAGGATTTGGACACAATCACATATCTTTTAATTACTACTTCGCAGATGCGTCCAGGTTTCCTCACGATGTTTTCCTTCACACCGCAAAGTTCAGTGGTTAATTAAAATTGGTTCTCGCATATAAGTAAATTCAGTGGTTCGAGCCGGGTTTAATTAAACCCCCGACTCTGCATAAGTGATGTACAGGTAGAATAAAACTCCTGTAGCACTACCATGAGTTTACTAGCGACTACGTAAACGATTTGTATGAAGAATTTTAGTTCAACGAGTGACCGCCAGGGGCGCTGTACTATTCTTCATACAATTCGTTTACGTAGTCGCCAGCGAGTACGGTCACTGTAAGTGTAAACTCATGGTATTGCTACTGAAAGGACACTGACAGCTTTGTTACTATTAGTACTTATTGCTCAGTAATTTTAAATAGGCGTCTCATTATTCTATTCGCAGGGAATATTTATCCCATTCCCGTACTGCGGACTACAGGTAGGGAAATTCCTACTAGTCCGCAGTGTGGTCAACTGGGAATTAGGCCTTTTTGAAAAAAGTCTGTGAAGGCTCGTTCCGAAATTCATACTTATTTATAAGGCTGTCTGAGCGTAGATAAGTATTTAGACTGAAGAGTAGAGAGCAGTAGCTACTAGATCTATAAATATTATTAAATTATTAAATATTCATTACAAACCTGCTTTGACGTCCGTACGTTCCTGTATGAAAATTACATTATACAAATTCAGAAATTTCGTTATTATGAAACATACTGACTGATAACATAATCCAGATATTTGGCCTTAAACATGATATTCCTCACTAAGCCAGTAAGTATTTTCATAAATGTGCTGTATAAATTAAATATAATGACGTAGGTACGTACGTAGCTGAATAGTTGCTACTGAATAGTAGCAATTTAACGGTGTCGGGGTCACATGTGTTCCAGCAAAAACTATTTGAACATTTTTTCATGGCAAAAATGTCAGTACCAACGTCAAAATGAAAATGAAATGAGAAAAAAATAGACCAAGAGAGATCAAGTTCACTGTAAGATTGTCATTACTTGGGTTGGAGCTACTTGTCTTAATTTGGCTGCGTCGAAAGTACGACAGACTGTACTTTGAAGTATTTTGAAGGCGGTTTTTATTTTTGTATTTTTTTTTCGGGTAGAGTAACACGAATTTATGTCTGTATTGATAGGTGCGCAGCACACTAACCACTCATCTTGACCCCTGTTAAAATGAACTAGATTTTCTATCCCATGAACATTGTTGCTATAGATGAGGGGTTATTTTACATTGGTTTTAGTCTACCTTGTCGCATAGTCAATACCGTGACCATCTGGTAATGGCCACATTGATTATGATTACATATGAGTAGGTAATTAGTCCCGCTCGTGAAAATACATATGACATTGACCGAATTGATCATCTTTTGTGTAAGTTATAGCACAATCTCTCAGGTCGTTAGCGGTAGGACCTTGTGCTAGGTCCGTCCGGGGTGGTACCAGCGTCTTTCCCCGCTAACCTGCTCCCAAATAGCAGTGCTCGCACTGTTGTGTTCCGGTAGGGGGTTAAGGCAGCCGATGAAATTTCTGGCAGGCATTCCATCTTAGGCCTCAGGGTAGGCAACGCATTCGAGATCTTATGGTTTCTTAATGGGGATCATAGGATTTCGGTGTCCATGGGCCGCAGTGACCACTTACAATCATTGCCTATACCATTGGTATAAAAATCTTGTTTGTGATAAGCTTTACTTTAGGAACAATTAAATCTTTTCTAAAAGTTACGTTTTATGACGTTTTGACGTTCCCTATACAATCCCTATGAAATCCCTTTATATCCCGAATAAGCCCCAAATTAAGTTGTTTAATAAATATAATACTTAAGCACTTCTAAAAAATAGTTTGACTCGTGGCGAACTAGTTCCCGTGTAATTTATGATGCATGACCTGAATTTAGTTATCTTTTTTTTCCACTAGGCACTTTTTGATAATAAGGTTATCTCGAGTACGAAAACGAAGACACGGCCTTAGAAAAATTGGCAAAACAATGCTGTCTTTTAGTGACGTTAGGGTGTGTGTGCTTCGCAAGTCTAGCGTCCGGTGCAGGTCCAGGTTCGTGCACCGGACCTGGTGCATGTACTGGACCGGGGTCGGGATCGGGGTCAGGAACGTGTACTGGACCCTATTCCTGTTCAGGACCGAGTTCGGGATCGGGGACACGAACGTGTACCGGACCCTATTCCTGTTCAGGAGCGAACAGCGGTGGCGGCCACACATTCTGTAAGCTATATCGGTGCATAGTCCCATCTTCACTAATTGGGTCCCCATCCTGAATATACTTACCTGCTCAGGCAGCACTATAGGTAATGGTAATCATTGCGTCGCTTATCTAGCCGCGGCGACCGCTGGTGCCGACAGTCAATGCTTCCCATCCCCAATTTCATCCTTTTTTATGTAAAAAGATTGACAAACAGGCAGACGGCCCACCTGGTGGTATGTGGTCACCGCCGCCTATAGACATTTGTAACACCAGAGGCGTCACAAATGCGTTGCCAATTTCGAAAGGGGAGGAGGATAGGGCGTATGGGATAAAGGAGGATATGGGAGATGGGATTAGGGAATATGGGATAGAAGGATACGGAACAGGCCCCCGGTCTCTCACTCACCGTTCGAAACGCAATAGCGAACTCTTCACGCCGATATTCTGTGAGAGTGTGGCACTTCCCCGGACGAGCCGGCTCGATTCGAGCAATATTATTGCAAGGCTCTACCACAATAAAACTTATACTTATGACCTTTATGTCACTCATTGGATGGATATGCTTTATTCTGGACAATGTGGCATACCTACCTATATCTATATTGCACCACTAATGTGGATTTATGTCACTCATTGGATGGATATGCTTTATTCTGGACAATGTGGCATACCTATATCTATATTGCAGCACTAATGTAAATGTAAATAAAAAAAAATAAAAAAAATAATTTAATTACTAACCATATTTTTAAGAAATTGTATACTAACCAACTATGGATCTCTTTCTGAAATAAATGGATATTATTATTATTATTATTATAATGTGGATTTATGTCACTCATTGGATGGATATGCTTTATTCTGGACAATGTGGCATACCTATATCTATATTGCAGCACTAATGTGGATTCATGTCACTCATTGGATGGATATGCTTTATTCTGGACAATGTGGCATACCTATATCTATATTGCAGCACTAATGTGGATTTATGACACTCATTGGATGGATATGCTTTATTCTGGGCAATGTGGCATACCTATATCTATATTGCAGCACTAATGTGGATTTATGACCAAGCTGTAGTGTCCATCTAAGTAGGGACCTACATATACATAGAATTTCATAAAACCAGTTCGAGAACACGAAAATGCATCCGAATTTTCTTTGTCAAAATACACTCAACAGCAATAAAAAAGGGTCACCTTGTATGGAAAATCATATAGGTACAAACTGACCCGTTTTCATTGCTGTTGAGTGTACTTAACCGCTCCTTTTATATTCGTGACTAGTCGGCCCGGTGAACTTCGTATCACCACGGATTCCCATACAAAGTTATTTTTTCCTTTGGATTTTTCCATTTTTTTCTCTCTCTAAACCTTCTCTGAATAACGGCGCGGGAATAAAACAAAAAACCAGCCAAATCGGTACAGCGGTTCTCGAGCCAGACTAACACACGGCAATTCGTTTTTATTATTCGTGATATTATGTGACAATGCTGCATGAAAGTAAGTAATCCATATTGTGATTGTGATTAATCATAACGTGTGCTGTAATCGTTATGAAGGCGGCAGGAACCGTCATTGGATAATTAATGATGTCACCTAGCAAGCGAGGTGAATTAGCCGTCTGTTATTTAATTGGTCGGGACCTCTTGGGAACGATCTGATATCCGCAATGACTCACAATTAGACAGGATCTGAAAGGAAAATTCAGTTCACTTGATAGGTACTTTCGTTTCGATCATGTGCTCAATATAGGTACTTATAGGATCGGGGCAGGTTTCGTTTTCCAGAAAAACTCGGGATATCCGTATGAAACATTGAAATTGAAATGAATTCATATAAAATACGATTCATATGATTTGGTGTATATGGTGTACCTAACTATAATTACCATAAAATACTCCACGAAAACGGTTTGAAACACAGAACACAGATCGAGATCTCTGTGGTTTGAAAAAAAAAAACCGGCCAAGTGCGTGTCGGGCCACGCGCAAAGTATAGGGTTCCGAAGTTGACGATGCCCGATGTACCTTTGTAAGACTTATTAGCATCTAGCTAGCCTGTGGTAGGTATGACGTGCCCGCCCGACGCCCCTGCTGCTCGAGAAAAATCATCATCATAAGTTGGTCGACTATTACTCGTAAGTTTGTACAGCCTACTTAGCTGTGATAGTTTTCTTTCAACTACGTTATATATGCCACAACCGTGATTTTTTTCAGCCATCCAAATACCACCATTTAGCTCGGGACACGTGACCCTAACAAAAAATAGCACTTTAAAGCTTAGTATTGTTTTAACAAACCCATTATATTTTTTTAAGACCTATTCAACGATATGCCGCACCATGGGGTACGCAAGAAAAAAAAACACATCCCCACTTTACAAGTAGGGGAGGTACCCTACAAAAAAATATATTTCAAAATTTTATTGTACCACTTTGTCAGCGTAACTAATATGCATATTCATGCCAAATTACAGCTTTCTAGACCTAAGCATCTCCGAGCAATAGTGCGGACAGACGGACGAACGGACGGCGAAACTATAAGGGTTCCTAGTGGACTTCGGAACCCTAAAAACGAGATTAGTTAAAACTGTACTAAAAATGGACGCTAAGCAGAAAACTGCTGATATAATGAGTGGCTGTAGAGCTATGAAGTCAAAACTTGTGACTTCATAGCCTTCATAGTTGGCATTGTTCATAATATACTTACTTATTTCTGCAATGACCCTGTTTCTGATTAGAAATACCCATTGCAATTGCAACTTTATATCTTGGAAACATACACGAGATACGATTGGCAAAATTTGAAGCATTACGTACTCGTACTTGATCAATGCAATTTTCCGAGTGTTTTTTTATTTGCTGTCAAATCTAGCAATAAAACTAGTTCACATTAGAGAACATTGGTTAAGGTCCAGTAAAGTGCCTATTTCAGCTGATATGATGAAATAACTTAACTTTTAATAAGCTTCAAATACAAGCCTAGAATAGTAGATTGTGTGACTAGGGAGCAAAATGGTATATTTTACCGCGGGTGACGGATTCAAGCTATGTCACCCAAGGTTTAAATAATTTTGCTACCGTGTTGCACACTCTGCTTTTCACTCCACCTATGAGAAAACCAGTTGCTACTGGTTCGGCTTGCTGGTTTTGTTCTCTGCTGCTGCAGGGAACAAAATCGTACTTTGCTTCCTAGAGAGCAAAATCTTACTTTGTTCCCTGATTGTGGGATAGAAATGGAGAGGGAGCAAAGTCGCATTTTGCTCCCTCTGAACGGGGAACAAAGTACTTCTTTTCGAATAGGAGGCGTGAAAAATTATATTACTGACCAGCTTTAGCCTGCGACTTCATATGCGCGTAACAATAGCATGTAAAATCCCGTTTTCCCCCGATCCCTGAATATCGGGAATCCTCTAGCTACACTTTCCAAGGAACCTACGAGTACTTGCCTAATTTCAGCTTGCTACGGCTACGCCCATTTGTTGTCATCATTCATTCAGTTAGTCAGTTTTATATAGGTTCTTAGGACTTCGCAATCCTGTTTTCTTCCGGTCTCCCCTACGTTCCCCAGGGAACTTACATGCTAAATTTCAGCTTTATACGACCTGTACGTTGTCATCAGTCACTCAGTCAGTCAGTAACGGAAGAGTTTTAAATATAATTGATTGTAGTTAAGGAAGGGTACCTATGATATAAACATATACCATCAAGATTTAAATTTAATAGCTGATAATCAATTGTGCTGGAAATCGACTAATTAATGCTACATCTTTATTACACGCGATCAGAAAATATTACCAAGCCAACTCTATAAATTCCCGCGAAGGCTGGTAACATCGAGTCTTACAATAATGAATCAAGCAAGGATCCCAGGGCATGCAGGTCATCGCATAGATAAACTTAATACTGCAATTACGCAACCGTCTGGTAAGAGAGCCACACAAATAGCTTCTTTAAACAGTGCTCCATTCTCGTCATGTGACCAGATAAAAGCATCCTCGTGATCTCCGTTGACCTCACCACCCCTCCATTGCCTTACCAGGATTGTACACACCAAAAGCGTGGCTTACGCAGCGCGATTTGAAATCTGAAGAACATAGGTATTTGGTTAAATCTGACGTCATCCATCTGCTTTGCATTTTTTTTTAAAGACTTCAACAAAAGCAATGTCAAAAAATTATAATTAGATCGTTTTCGTCACTTCCACCAACAACCAGTCTGTTTTTCATCACTGTTTAGACTGGCAGGATGAGCTATCGAAATCAGAAGCCTCTATCAAAGGCTTGGTTGGTACCTACCATCCTTCCTTCTACCCTGCCAAGCCGTGAAGCGAAATCAGAGTAGAATTCTGAGAAAAAAAGAGGCCCCTACTTCGTGTAAATTGTAAAATGTACCTACCTATGGATTTGCTCTAAAAAAATGCTATGTCTATAGCATTTTTTGGATTAGATGTTTTTTAGCAAAGCGCTGCTTCTGCGTTACCGCTCTGCTTTTCATGTGTAGAAGCCATAAAGGATGCGCGAATTGGCGGCCGATTAGGCATCCTTGCTAGATCTTGTATGATTACCCGTGATAAAGTGGGTTCGGTTGCCAGCGAGGTCGTCATATTGTTAGGCGTTTTGGCATACGAATGAGGAATTAAACTTGTATGCAAAACGTACAGCCGCTTTTGTGGCTGCGGGCATCTTTCGTCATCACATTATGCGAGTTCATGTCTTACAATGACATGCCATACGCACGCTTGAGGCGTTTATTTATTATTTATTCGGAGATTAAACAGAAACATGCATTTATGTATTTGTATACTAATAAATAGATAAAATAGTCCGATATAGGTATATAACTGTTTGGTGAATGAATATAAGTGACTGGGGCTCATGACTACAGATTCCCAATCCTACAGATTCTCTAATCTACGGATTCCCAATTTAACAGATAACCAATTACACAGGTTCCCAATTCTACATATTCTTTATTCCACAGTTTCTTATCTGACTACTATTTTACCGGTAAGGGTCCACTCAGTCCGTTAGGTGTGAATGTAGGTTAGGTTCGTTAGTTATCTATATACACCCGAAGGGCAAACTACCTAGAAATAGGGGCCCCGCGTAGCGGGGACCCGTCGACCCAGTTACATTCCTTGTATTATTTTGTAGAATACCAATTATGTAGAATTGGGAATCTGTGGAATTGTGAATATGCAGAATCAATATTCTGTAAAATTTAAATTATGTAGAATTGGGAATCTGTACACTTGGGAATGTGTAGAAATAGAAATCTGTAGACATGGTATTCTGTAAAAGAAATCTGTAGAACTGGGAACAATTCATATAAGTTGGTACTAACCAAATCCATACATAATATTCCATCTATCTCATCTAGTTACTCTCATTGTAGATATCCCTGAAGATGATAGGGAAATAATTAAAGAATTATCAGAAATCAGTATAATGTTTTATTTGTGATAGATACTCGTAACAATGATTGTGGTGAAATTTTACAGACTCGCGACAAATACCTTTGACAAGTTCCTTTGTTTAGTATTTATATAGATATGCTACTCGTACGTTGAGTATACAGCAGCTTAGGAGGCAGAATAAGTATCTATATACATATATTAAAGCTAACGAGGGTAGAAAGTCTGTACATGGGAGATATTTGAAAAACAGTTGGCTGGGGGTCAGAACAGTTTTTAGAAATTTTGTCTGTTAATCTGTTTATTTCACCGCGCATCACGTGAAAACTACTGGACCGATTTTGTTAAAATTTGGTATGAAGATAGTTGGAGTCCCGAGAAAGGACATAGGCTACTTTTTATCCCGTAAAACGAATAGTTCCCGCGGGAACGCGATAACCAAAATCCACGCGGACGAAGTCGCGGGCAGAAGCTAGTAATAAATATGCTTGAATCTACAATGACTACAATGTCTGTTTTGCGAGACACATTTTGCCAAGATTTTGCGAAGATCATTAGCACCACTTACTGGCTGACATAATTGCTCGCGGTCACGCCAACTAACTCCACTCCTACATCTGTCATCACCAGTCATGCGATTGTTATTATCATAGCATGATTACAGATGAGGTGACCGACAGTGTACCACTTTATTGGTTTTATTCATGAATAAAACCAATAAAGTGGTACACTGTCGGTCGGTCAGCGAAGAATATTATTGTATCATGATACAATAATATACTTCGCCAGGTATGACAGTCCGGTATTGTGTAGAAGTATGGGTGTCACCCTAACGTCATTTGCACTGCTGTGTGTTGCAAGTGCAAATGACGAAGTGCAAGTTGCAAGTATATTAAAATAATCCCCAACCCCCCCTCCATGTATCCTGTGAGTGTTTCGTTAAATTATTACGTCATTTGTTTTTTAACTGGTCCCATTTTGTGTGCTTAAACAAGTAAATGACAATTGTAAAATTGTAATGCGCAAATAATTTATTTTGCATTATAACGGCAGAAAATATTGGTTTAATAGCAATAAAGTGGCAACTCTAGTTTGACGTGCGGGTGACACGCCAGTCGGATCGGCAGACCTTATTTTCTTAGACCATGGTTTTATTCAACGGGACTAGTCTCTGGCAACCAGGAATTTCTGTGCCTCTTCATACTTTCAACGAGAACATGTTTTGTAGGTCCATAACAGAACAAAGTACTTACTTAAAATATCTACTACTACTACTACTACAGCCTACTTACGTCCCACTGCTGGGCACAGGCCTCCTCTCATCACGAGATGGTTTGGGCTATAGTCCCCACGCTGGCCCAGTGCGGATTGGGGACTTCACACACATCTTTGAATTACTTCTCAGATGCGTGCAGGTTTTCCTCAATGTTTTCCTTCACCGAAAAGCTCAGTGGTTAATTCAAATTGAATTTCGCACATAAGTAAACCTAGAGGTGCGAGCCGGAATCGCACCCCCTACCCTCGGCATGAGAGGCGGTAGGTCGAACCACTAGGCCACCACGGCTTAAAATACCTGATTTATAATATAACTCTTCTGTATTGATCTAGATAATCATTATCTATTTCAGCATTGAACTTTCTTTCTGGCGCATATGATGAAGGACAGGACACATCATAATTAAGAATGGTTGTACGAGCAGAGGTATATATCTACCTACCTACCTAAATGAAAATCGATAGGGAATCCAGATATCGGCTGAGGCAGAGGATGGATAACTGAGATAGTCGTATGGATGGAGAGGCCTATGCAATATGTTGGTGCCACGGTCTGGAGACAAAAAAAAACAAGGATAGATCGGTCTGGAAAGCTATAGAAAGATACTTTTAGCTAAGCTAGAGTGAGATATGTGAAGTCCACAATCCGCACTAATATAAACAGGGTTGGACAATGTAGCGCAAGCCCTCTCGTGATGAGGAGACTGTGCCCAGCAGTCAGTGGGTCGTAAATAGGTTGCTGTGATATGGTGATTGGTGTGGTTTTGGTTGGAGGTAATTCAGAACTGTTACTCAGTATTATCTTAATTTCATAATTGTAACGTACTGGCTACTGATAGTACATTACAGACCTAGGGCGGAGTTACCGCCCGTGCGTGGTTTGTCTAAAGTTTTACGTCTTGCCTTGGCCAGGAAGTGAGGTTTTCTATCCGCGTACGGCTAAGGGTGACGTAAAAAATAAGTACATTTTACATACGAAGGTATTCCGTAACACTGTAGGTATTTGGTAAGAGCCATTGGATCTGCTCGTTAAATCATCCACGCTTGTTCTGTTCATAGCATGCTCATGGTAACCGAAGTATCAAATGTTTTCGGTTTAGCAATTGATAGTCATTAAATACCACTTGGTAAGGTCGTGTTTGTTAACCAAGAGATTCATGTATTATCATTGTTAACTGGTTAGAGTTTGCACACCACCTGTTTGGCAATGACAATAGGATAATGTAAGATAAAACTATACCATTACCATCTTATTAACAGTTTGCATTACCAACTGACACATTTCAAAGTCCTCGCTTTTACACTGAAAATTAGTATCATTTTAGATTAGATATATTTTAGAGATCATATTCGCTGTGTGCAAAGTCAGTGGTGGGGTCACATGGCCAAATATGAAATTTCTGACGGACACCAGTGAAGTGAGCTGTCACTGATGCGTATTTATTTGCATTGCATCAAGTACATCTGGAGCCAGTAATGTCTTCTGAGGCTTGTTTTGTCTTTAACTCTCATTATGAGGTTAGATAAAGAGACATAAAAGGCTCTTATGCCACAATTTTTTGTCACAGAGTTACCTAGTTCCACTTAATTTGACGATCCATAGTCCGTCGACCAAAGAGTAGATATAAGTAGTTGCATATTGCGCCACCGAGTTCGCATCCGCTAGTTGGCACTGTCGTGCACACTGCCGATACTGTTATTTGCGTACTCGCATTCGTATCTTTATTCTTTAAACGCGCGAATCTTGTATAGTTCCCTGTTTATTTATTTATCCAAGCGATCTCAGAAACGGCTCTAACATTTGGACGAAACTTGGAATACTTATAGAGTTTACGGCGGCGACAAATCGATCTAGCTAAGTAGGTCTAATTTTTGAGAAAACTCGATTTTAACAATTTATACCCGAAAAAAGCTCACTCGCTCAGGTACTCTATTGACAAGAGAGCTGCTGTGTATTTCTTGTAGGTATTACCTAACTTATTATCATAGTATGAATGACGAAACTCATTGAAGAGTTAGACAGGTAAGTACTCGTATTTAGGATAAAATAACTAACTTTGGCGCATGATAAAATACTATAAGATAATATATTTTAAGGCTACGAGACATTTCTTGACTCCTTTTTGGCACCATCTTAGGCCTCAGGGTAGGCAACGCATTCGAGTCTTATGTCATAGGATGTCAATGTCCAATGGATCGCAGTGAACTTACCAATCAGGTGGGCTGTGCGCTCGTTTGCCTATACCATTGACATGAAAAAACTCCTGTACCTACGATGACGGTATATTAAATATTATGGCTGTCGTTATAAGTTCACCATAATCTGTAATTATTAGGTATAAAATGACTAGTTTCTCTACAAAACTAGGCTGTTGGAAAAGTTTGTCCACACGCAACTACTTATTGGGAAATCTGGAAAATGTTTTTCCTGGAATATAAAGTACTAGTATTACTAAAGTACTAGTACTACTAAAGTACTAGTACTACTAAAGTACTAGTACTAAGTATTAAGTATGTTATTTATAATATTAAACTAGCTTCTCGCATGCTCCCAATGCCCGCGACTTCGCCCGCGTAGAATTCGGTTATCACGTTTCCGCGGGAACTATGCGTCCTTTTCCGGGATTAAAAGTATTCCAACTATCTACATACCAAATTTCATAAAAATCGGTCCAGAGTTTTAAGCGTGAAGAGGTATAACTCATGTAGATATACTCATGTAGTAGCGCGGGAACGCGGTGGATGCGAGTGGCAGAGGACCGGTCTGAGTGGCGCGCCTTGGGGGAGGCCTATGTCCAGCAGTGGACGTCTATCGGCTGAAATGATGATACTTGAATTATCAAGTGGTGTCGTAGAGTTTTATAACCTACTTACCTAAGCATGATGCAAAGTGACACAGACTTCTTAATAAAGAAGCGGAATAAAAAGACAAGCACTATTATTGTCAGTTAACATAAATTATGCAATATATATACCTAACAAAAAATGTTATACTTAATTTTCAAGTCTCAAAAGTAATTTAATCAAGATTCTAATTTGCAAGCAACGAAAAATCACATCCATGAGAAACACCAATTCATTGCTAGGTGTAAAACGCTTTACACTGCGGCATAGGTAGGTATATTTTTTACATCACAGCGGCGATGCGAATGTTGCCAGAAACAGGTTGTGCGAATACTTAATAAAAGATGCGATGTAATTGATACGATTTTGATAAAAACCCGAATTGCACTTTCGTTCGGATAGAAAGTAGATTTCGGTTCGCTTTACTAGTTCATTTAGAAAATTATATCGTGCAAAGTTAACTTTCGCGTTTGTAATTTGTAAATCTAGACGTGCTTGCGAAATCGCGTTGCTTGTGATTAAAGAAATATCTTCTGTAACAACTTTAGGCAGTTTTGATTATCTTCGCCGCTCGCGCATTATGAGCGAAGTAATAATTTTCAAAACGAAAGTTTCGAGAGCCAGTGAAAGTAGGAGTTAATTAAATGCTGAAATGTCTGATGATAGTACTTTATATAAGCATATTATCTCTTCTAATTAATTGTTTTAAATTGATAAACATACGATACGATTCTGAAGCAACACAAGTACCTACCGTGCAAAGTACCTATCTAAGTCGTACTTAAGTTTTCTATCACCATACTAGATCGAAAACAAAACAAGTGCAGTTTTTTAAGCAGTTGAATCACTAGGCGGTAGGTAATACGAGGGGCGTTCAAAATATTCTCGGTATTGATATCTTATAACCTCTTTTTGAATTTGTTTTGTTACTGGCTGGTAAGGTTCATTCTTTGACATTAAAAAAAAGTATAATTCAAACCGAGATGTTCTTTTGTTTTTCTGCAATTTCTGAACAAACACGAACACAATGAGTGAATTAACAATGTTAACGAAATTAGAACATCGTTCCGTAATAAAATTCTTGACGAAATAGGGTAAAAACCAAAAAACCATAAAAGAGGAAATGGATTGTGTTTACCGTGAGTCTGCTCCTTCTTTATCTACAATTCAAAAGTGGTCAAGCGAATTCAAACGTGGCAGGGAGAGTATTGAAGATGACCCTAGACCTGGCCGGCCTGTAGTAGCTACTTCACAAGAAAATATTGATCAGGTGGAAAACCTTATATTGGAAGATGGTCGAGTGAAGATAAAATCAATAGCTCAAGTAACCAATCTTTCTATTGGTACCGTACATGACATTATCCATGACCATCTTAATATGTCAAAGGTCAGTGCAAGATGGGTTCCGCGAATGCTGACTCGACTTCAAAAAGATGTGCGTGCAGCTTGCTGTTCCGATTTTATTGACCTGTGTGGTGAAAATCCTGATGAGGTGCTGCAAAAGATAGTTACTGGAGATGAAACCTGGGTTCATCATTATGACCCAGAGAGTAAACAGGAGTCCATGCAGTGGCACATTAAGGGTTCAGCTCATCCCAAGAAGTTCAAGGTCGTCCCTTCCGCTGGCAAGGTCATGGCAACAATATTTTGGGATTGTGAAGGAGTATTGTTGATCGATTATAAAGAAAAAGGTGTAAATATCACGGGACAGTACTACGCGAATATTCTACATCAATTAAGGGACGCAATAAAAGAAAAAAGGCGAGGAAAGTTGTCTAAAGGTATTCTGCTTCTGCATGACAACGCCCCTGTCCATACTGCTCATATTGCCAAGGCAGCTATTGCTGAATGTGGGTTCGGAACTATAACTCATCCACCGTATAGTCCGGACTTAGCCCCCAGCGACTTCTTTTTGTTCCCCAATCTCAAAAAGGATCTGCGTGGAAATCGATTTTTTGACGATGAGGCGTTGAAGGCGGCAGTAGAGGAGCACTTTTATACCAAGAATAAAAAATATTTTTATGAGGGATTAAAAAAAATAATTGATCGATCTTTTAAGTGTATTAACATAGGGGGGGAGTATATTGAAAAATAAAAAATATCAAACTGTTCATACTTGTTTGTTTTCATTCCAATACCGAGAATATTTTGAACGCCCCTCGTAGATAGAGTCATCGAGGAGTGTTTTGATATTGAATACCTCGTATGTTCATAAGTTTTGAGACAACTTTCAGGATGAAACTATAGCAGTCATAAAGTACCTATTTGTTTTTCCTCTTTAGGATACGAAAAACCAAATTACTTATAACTTTTCAAATAATTCTCATTCTTTGTTCAAATAGCGGGAAGGCAAAAATTACGTGGAACTGTTACCTCACTTTTCAAAGCCGGAAAAACTCTAATGCAATTTTTTCGACTCCTGCTCTTTTTTGAGTCGTAATTTTGTGAACTATACAATCAACAGATACAATGACATCACTTCTGTCGACGACTGTCCTAGAAGTGGTAGACCATATTATTTAAGAACGAAACATATTATAATGTGATCAGGGAACGTCTCCGGCGAAATCCATGCCAATCTCAAAAAAAGTGCCCCTGCAAGTGAATACTTCGCGTCCATCGCTTAATCGAATGCTCGGTATCATCTTGCGGGATCGGAAAATTAATGTTTGGATCCGGAGCAAGACTAAAGCTAAGGACGCATGGCTATCATAGCGAAGAAGAAGCGGGCATGGGCAGGGCACATTGCGAGAATGGACAGCAGTCGCAGGACGAGAGTGTACTCGAGTGGAGACCCAGAGCGAACACCAAAAGGCGCGGCAGACCGCGGCAGCGCTGGAGTGACGACATCCGAGGACACGGAGGTCAGGACTGGACGAGGCGGGCACAAGATCGCTTGGAGTGGAAGGAAATAGAAAAAGGCCTGCATCCAAGACTGGATAAGAAACAATTTGCCAATTTGTCACGTGAGCAGTGACCCTACACCTACAGGGCACCCTACACGGAGCAAAATGAGTTAGATTTAGAAGGTTTAAGACGTATATTGTCTAGTAAGTAAGAAAAAAGGTCGTGGGTCAAGGCCGTTGTTGATGGTGATGATTGACTCCTTTGCGTATTGTAATTAAAAAAGATACGTAATATATAATTAATTAGGTCGACCTTCCATTACAAATCTTTGAACCTACCTACCATGTCTGAATAAGATGAACCTTAGTATGCCTGTGTGTAATACTTAAAAGTTGTTTTTCCTTTCGAGGCATAACATTAACATTAACAACATGGCATGGCAATACGTTTGGTAATACATCTGAGTATGAAACAAAGCGAGTCTTTTGAGTCGTTAAATTTAACATAAATTTAAATTGAATTTATTTCACATCGGCTATTTTTTTGTCGTGTTCCCAAAACCGATAGATAATTTATAATATATATAATGACCTCTATTATCTAAGACTACCTTCATTATAAATGATCCAGATTTGCAGTTTGTGTCGGAGACGGTTATTTTATAATCTAAATAATTGTATTTTTTTGAAGCTGTCAGATCAATCATACAAGGAAAGAACCTCTGTTAAATTACTTATATTAGGTCCTTACATATGAAATTGGCGTTTGGCGAACTGGCAACTTTGATTCAAAATATGTGGCGTTCGGCTAGGAATTCCAAATTCAAATTTATTTCAAATTTAAGACCATGTATTTCTGTGTTCGAATTACGAAATTTATTTGTTATCGCGTCATTTGTTTTTCTTTCACATCGTTCTGTTCACAATATGGAGAACTTAAAATATCGCTATATTTACGAATATGAGTTTCACCTCGGCACTAGTGCTGCAGAAACGGCTCGTAGGATTAACAATGCGTATGGGGAAGCTACTGCAAAAGAAAATACGGTACGTTATTGGTTCCAACGTTTCCGTTCTGGAAATTTTGACCTACAGAACAAGCCTCGTGGACGGCCGGAGACACAAGTTGATAACGAAGAATTAAAAGCAATTGTGGAAGCAGATCCATCGCAAACCACGTCAGAGTTAGCGGCAGGCTTCGGTGTGAGTGATAAAACCATTTTGATTCACTTGAAACAAATTGGAAAAGTGAAAAAACTTGAAAAATGGGTACCGCATGAATTGAGCGACGCAAACAAAGAAACACGCGTCGAGTGTTGCGTTTCACTTCTCAACCGGCACAATAATGAAGGCATTTTGAATCGTATCGTTACTTGTGATGAAAAATGGATCTTGTACGACAACCGGAAACGTTCTTCACAATGGTTGAACCCAGGTGAACCAGCCAAATTCTGCCCGAAACGAAAGTTGACTCAGAAAAAGGTACTGGTAAGTGTCTGGTGGACTAGTGCCGGTGTCATCCATTACAGTTTCTTAAGATCTGGGCAAACAATCACGGCTGATGTGTATTGTCAACAATTGCAAACGATGATGGAAAAGCTAGCCATTAAACAACCCAGACTGGTCAATCGATCTAGCCCACTGCTGCTTCAGGACAACGCTCGACCACATACGGCACGTTTGACGGCCGCAAAACTACGGGAGCTGCGACTGGAATGTCTTCGACACCCACCATACTCCCCGGACCTTGCTCCAACTGATTACCATTTTTTTCGGAATTTGGACAACTTCATGCAAGGAAAAAAATTCAATTCTCACGAGGCTGTCCAAACGGCCTTCAAAGATTTTATTGATTCTCGCTCACACACTTTTTTTAGTAAAGGAATCAATGAACTACCTTCGAGATGGCAAAAGTGCATAGATAGCCATGGTACATACTTTGACTAAATAAAAAAATAGTTTCATAAAAAAAAATCGTTTTCATTTCTGCCATATGAAACGCCAATTTCATATGTAAGGACCTAATATTAAAGAAGGTTTGTAACCGGTCCTTATCCTATTATACCTACATATTACACGTATTATAAATACCTAATCCTGATCCCTTTTCCGTAAAATAACACATGTGTGAAATAATAGTTTTTTTTTCTAACTGGTCTACTAAAAGGCGAGAGGCAGGCTGAGTGCTCAGGGTGAAATAATCGTTCACAAGAAAAGTGTTTTGTTACTCCAATTTCAGCACTGCGTGGAAGGAACCGTTTTAAACAAACGTTTTCATTTGTAAATAGGGTCAAATTCCATAAAATCGATTCGCATATTTAATAAAATGAGTTCAAGAAGTAAAGTTTACGTCAAAATACATGCTCAGCTCATTCCAACCCAGAGTTACCGCGAAGTGTCGCGACTGTCGTTCGAAAATCGTTTCGCAAACGCTGATGCACTATTGCAGCAATTCGTTGAAGTATGCAAGACGTAAAGTGCTTTCTGTTTTACATTTAGGATTTTCCGCGGCGTGGGGTGAGTGAACATGTGCTTGCGCCAACCAAACTTTGAAGGTCCAATCATCCAATGGCTGTCACTCATTACCAATGGCTGCTGCACCACACCAATCATCACCAATGGCTCTCATGTAAATGATTCCGCGAGGCGATGCTTCGTTTTACATAAAAACTGTGTCATTTTAAGCACGAGTGTAAGATCGATCGGTATCAGCATTCTAAAATTTTGCCCAATTTTATTAACCACGGACGGCAGTGGCGTGGTAGTGATACGAGAAAAAATCGTATTAAATCTTGCTACTAGGTTTTGGGTACTTCAAAAAAAATGCGCAATAGATACTACTTTACACTGGTCGCATATATCGCGCAATAATTGAGGCCAAATAATAAACTGCATGAATTAATTGTAAAGTTACATTCTCTTAAGACGAAACGTAATTACTTACTTATATTACCTTCTATCCAACTTTTATAATTATCCGAGCAAAAAAGGCGAAATCTAATCAAAGTAACATGCTCAGGGCAGGGCGTACTTGGACAATAATAACCGACTCGATTAGGTACATTATGTTAGTTATGATTACGTGTACCAGTTATTTTCATGGTGCAATGTCAATAGGAGATCGCGCCGCGCCGATATGTCAAGGATCGTATATTAGCTAGGGCTAGGGACGTTATTGATTCCACCTTGATTAGTTTGTAATAAAATAATATCTTCGGTTTCTTGAATATAATGTCAATAGATAACAATAGTATTAAACATAATTAGCGTATATCAGTCAACTGATAGACGTAAGCACAAACCATGTATTAAAGTTCCTACTTAAACCATGTAGGTATTAAGTTCAATGATATTTCTGTGGATGTAAGAGGTGCGGACTGGACTAGGGGAATTTGCATATGCGTAATGGACTGTTCCCATTTGCTCGCACTGCAGACTACTGGGAAAAATAACAAATGAAAAATCCAAATTTTATATATCCTGCTAAAGATGACAGATGACATACCTATTTGGGACACCATCTCAATTTTCCTATATTATTTAGATAACTGTCTTTTAACTCCCGACGCATTCAAAATGAGTTCCAAGTGTGTACGTGTGTTTGTGTATCTGTGCGTGTGCTGTGTGGCTTCGTCATAGCACCGCAACAGTTGAACCGATTTGGATTGAGCTTTTTTTGCTATGTTTGAAGAAAATCGATGTTCACATATGTACCGATGCTTTATCGGTAGTTACGTGTACATCTCTAAGCTCACAAAGCTCATGAGAGCTTGTAATTATTAACACGATTTTCATTAAATTACTATCTTGTACGACAACTGTACGACCAGGTGCGTTATTCAGAGCAAGGTTATAAAACTTAGATGAAACACACACTCACACACAACCATAATTTCAACTCTAAATCGCTTTTAATACAGAGGTGAGTATCGAATGGCTGTCCATATGTGATCGTTATTTAGAGTCACGAGTTCAAATGCAATTAACGCAAAAATCACTTTAGTAATCATAACTAATATCATTTGTAGGATAAGCTTTATACAAATCAGCGTGGGTAAGTGTTAAATATACTGATAAATAGATATCTCTGGCTCTACCTGTTTATTGAGTCTGTAACTCTGTATGAAAATTAAAGCGCCACCTGGATATTTCACGCCTACAGAGTTTAAGCCGAAGTAAGGTAAGTATGCGATAATAGACGTCGCTTCCTAAGCTTCCTAGGTACAGGTCGCGGCACGTAGCTTGAGCGCTGAGCAAAACTAGAGTGGATTTTTGCGCATGTTTACGACTGAAGGGCCAATAAGCGTCCCGCGCCCCTCTGCCGATGAGACCTTATTTTTTATTTCTGCGCATCGAAGGTCACCGCCTGACCGCTCAAGTTCCGTGCCGATGCCTGTAGCATGTATGAAAATTTTAAGCGCCCTGTTGAATATCTATCAGCTCACATAGGCCCACATAGGTACAAGCCTTTCCGATTGTACACACATTACATTGCGGAATTTGTCAGCCTAGGTATATAATTTTCTGTCTCTGCTATAATTTTTGGCAGCGCTTTAATTTTGAACTGTAAATCATCTATTTATATAATCAATACATACTCGTACATACACATAATAAAGCTAAATAGGGTCGAAAGTCTGTATATGGGAGATATTCGAAAAAAAGTTGGCTGAGGATACCTACTTAGAATCGATAGCAGGATACATTCCAAGAGTTTTTAGAATTTTTGTCTGTTTATCTGTTTGTCTGTTTATTTGACCGCGCATCACTTGAAAACTACCGGACCGATTTTGATGTAGTATGAAGATGGTTGGAGTCTAGAGAAAGGACATAGGCTAGTTTTTATCTTAAATTATTGACGATTTCGCTGTTTTGCATTAAATATTAAGTAATCAATAATATTGAAATTGCTAACATCAACCGAACAAGAACTATCCAAAGCCACATAACCTGGTTGTTACCTTTTTTTCTGTCGCTGAGAAAATGCAGCTTGCACTTTTGATGGTGTACTAAAGGAATAACTTAGAGAAATGAATGCCTAAAAAAGTCTAATAGTCTTAAAATACTCTAATACTAAATTTCCTGTAATAAAAAATCCCGTTAGTACCTATAATCAGAAATATATTTTATGGGGATAAATATACTATGGCCCGGTTCCTATATCAACGAAACGCCTCGTTTTGCCTACGGACGGTTGATTTTTGACATTTGTTCCATAGAGAATCTGTCAAATTTTAACCGTCCGTAGGCAAAACGAGGCGTTACGTGGATAAAGGAACCGACCCTAAATCTATTTTGGCTGAAGTACAAAAATATCACAAATTTCCACCATGTGCGTGACTACTTGTGATGATTAAATTCAAGAATATTTTACTCTTTTCTTGGACTAAAATAAACACCCGTGTGATTTTTGTAAATCGTAACTCGAATTCTAACAGCATTGCGTAAAGTAACAGATGCTGAATCCATAACTAATGTATTTTTTTCTTAAACATATTCCGTTCACGGCACAAGAGTGTAAGGATGTCGCAATGACGTAGATGATAGCTAAAACTATTGAGTTAGACATGTAATCTATGCTTTGAAACATCTTGAAATAAAACATCAATTTTAATACAGTTGCTCAAAAAGTAAAAGATTAGAAAGTATTCGACATTGTTCATATCGTACCACAAGGTAAATTTCATCCAATATTTTATGTCTACATTGTCTTTTATTTGTTTATCGCACAGTTTCCTGGTTACCGAATTTGCCTTTTCTGTTACCTTTCATATTTTTTATGCCTCCTCTTAAACAAGTACTACAAGGTTACACTTTTCAGAAATCTGATCTGTGAGACGCCGCCGCCATATGTGGTATGCATACAGTAGTTGCCGGAACTATCCATATTTATAAAGTGCCACTTAAAGATATAAAATATTAAAGTAGCTAATGTAACGACACCGTAATGGACAAAAGGCTCCAGTGATGGACAGTCGAAATCTTATGACAGCAATAAAGTTGAAATTTAATCACAGAAGGCATGTCCATTACTGGACTTAAATGTGCCCAAAACTGTGGCGTTTCCTTTATGTTTGTTGCTTTAAACAAAATCATTGATCAGATTGATTCAATTTTGTGGCAGAATTCTGAGGCAGAGCTCTATCTAATCGCTGCGTTTTTTAATCCACTGCATGAAAGCAGTACCAGAGCCAATTTTTAAACAAATTTTAACTAACTAGCTTTTGTGCGCGACTTCGTCCGCGTGGAATTTTGTTATAGAGTTCTCGCAAGAAATAGGTATTTTTCCGGGATTGAAAGTAACCTATATCATTCCTCGGGACTCGAAGTATCTCCATACCAAATTTCATTTAAATTGGTCTAGCGGTTTAAGCGTGAAGAGGTATCAGACAGAGGGAGAGATAGAGTTATTTTGGAATTATGATGTAAGTGTGGATAGATTAGATTCTAAAAAGACGTACATACAGTAAGTGTATTAGGTCTATTCTGTCAATCATCTTCCTTGAAGGAGATAAACCGCTTGTTTAACGGAATGTTCGCATCGAAGCGCTATACTGCACTAATTTCAACATACTTTCGCCGGTGCATCGTCCGACAAAATCATCAAGCAATTGTTATCTTAATTGACTAGGTTCCTGGATGTTGTAGGGCCATTTATGTATCACCTCGACCATTGCTGATCTATTGTGACGGCCTGGAACAATTAGAGGCTACTTTCAAATATCAACAGATGACGGTTAAGAATCGTAATGAATGAATGCATACGCTTATGATTTGAAATGTTCTATGGGAACTTTTAGGACGCGTTTAGCGCGTACCATAGGCATCTGAGAGTTTACTACGCTACGCTACAATATTGCAATGTTTTTTTTAGGAAGGGTCTTTTTTTGATGATGGTGTGAATGAATACACCATCATCTGCATACATCTTCGTTTATTAACTCTATGGATATAAATAAAACATTTAAACGCATCAAACTAGTTCTACATTTAATTGAAGGGCGCCTTAACATTCATACCGGTTTTCACAACTCGTTAATACTAGCTCGCGTGACATTTTGTTCATTTTGAAGTCTTAAGTCGCAATGCTAAGTCAAAATAGATTCAACCTTAAAACTATTAGTATAATAAATTCAATCTTGAGTACTTTAAGTAAGTATAAGTTTCAACATTAATATCTCATCTTATCAGATATTCGGAGTTGATATGGATTGCATCTAGATATGTCTTTGTTCAACTGTTCCTACGAGACCGCTGTTTCACGTTCCATTAATCTTTCAATTTGTATTTCATATCCATTTTCAAGGGCCTATTCCCAGTATTCCCGGATGCATTCGGATCGGTGGGCCAAAAGATGATAGGCCGAAGAGATGGCAGGACGACCTCGATAAATTCGAAGCAATCTGGAAACAGCTTGTTGAGAACCGAGAACAATGGAAGATAAGAGGGGAGTCCTTTGCCCAGCAGTGGGACATAAGATAGGTTGGTAAAAAAACCAGTAAGTTCGCACTCACGCCGCTCCGCAATTTTGGTACCTATGCTACTTTGATACACATAAAATACCAATCAATTTTCGATTTAGGGTAACTGTCCAACCGGCTCTAGATTGGGCTTTTTAATTTTTTCAAGGATCTCTAGAAATGCGTTATTATTTACCTATTAGTAAGCCATTCTACTCATTCATTAAAAAAAATTGTTGTTTTCTTTTCGTATGAGTTATTGACGAAGAATGTGCTGGATTTAAATTGGTATTTTTTGACGAAGTTTTTAGGGTTCCGAAGTCCACAAGGAACCCTTGTTTCGCCATGTCCGTCCGTCCGTTTGTCCGCACTATTGCTCAGAGATGCTTAGTTCTAAAAAGCTGTAATTTGGCATGAATATACATATTAGTTACGCTGACAAAGTGGTACAATAAAATATTGAAATATTTTTTTTTATAGTAGGCTCCCCTACTCGTAAAGTGGGGATGTATTTTTTTTTCTTGCGTATCCCATGGTGCGGCATATCGTTGAATAGGTCTTAAAAATATATCGTGGGTTTGATAAAACCATTTATTGATTAAGTGATGCGTTTGTGAAATATTAAGCTTTAAAGTGCTATTTTTTGTTAGAGTTGAGTGTCCTCCCCCCCCCCCCGCCCTGCCAGCTAAATGGTGGTATTTGGATGGCTGAAAAAAATCACGGTTGTGGCATATATAACGTAGTTGAAAGGAAAACTATCACAGCTACGGCTGTACAAACTTACGAGGCATAGTCGACCAACTTATGAAATGGTTAAAAAACCAATGATTTTTCTCGAGCGGCAGGGGCGTCGGGCGGGCACGTCGTACCACAGGCTAGCTAGATGCTAATAAGTCTTAGAAAGATACTGTGGGCATCCCCAACTTCGGAACCCTATACTTTGCGCGTGGCCCGACATGCACTTGGCCGGTTTTTGTATTCCATCTTATTCAGTACAGTACACTGAAGTACTAAGGAAGTCAATACCAATGACTAAATCTATCAATTTGGAAGTATTTTTCACACTTCCGTAATTATATTCCTTTCCTTTTCTGTATTATGGCACTTAGTCTTTATTGTTAAATTTTATACAAATGGTATTAACGTAATGACCATAAACACATCAAAAGCTACTATTATTAATTTACATAGTAGGAAGTCTTGCAACAAATACCAATGGATATTTTTTTCAATTAGCTATAATTGAATTGTGCAAATGGCATTCAAGATGGATTTCAGATCATAAGGATAACGAGTTTAAAGCCTGGGGGTATTTCCTGGATCGAAAAAGTTTCGAGGATAAATCTGGATTATTTTTATATAGTTAAATTATTATTCGATTGATATTGAAACAGAAATAACCCGCATTTAGTAATGTCGCGGATAAAGAATGGATTAGGTCATCCCGTCATTCCATCATCACAATGTTTTTCCTATAAGTCAACTTTGGTTGTTAATTCAATTTTTTTTCGTTAAGTATACATTTCATAAACGTGGGCAGGTCTCTTCTATATTGACGGAATTGACTTGACACTTAGGCAAGTTTTCGATAATCTACTAGAAAACGATAACATCACCGATGCACAGCCTTTAATTTACTCCAACTGTGATTTCTACGTGGCCGTTAAAGATTCTTGAAAGCCATTAAGTGAATTCATAAAAAGCCCATCAACCTAAACATGCCCTGAAGCTTGTACGAGAATTGGGCGAAGTTTACGACAGGAGATACACGCACTCACTCACTCCACCGAAGACAGAAAATAAATGGCAATGACAGGTGCGATGCGGTAGTGATTTTAAAAGCGTTGTTGTGAAAGTCCCTGTTCTCTTTTTGTTGGGGATCATATTAAGAATTTTCAGACTTTTTACTTACTAGCTTCTGCCTGCGACTTCGTCCGCGTGGAATACGGTTGTCGCGTTCCCGCGGGAACTATGCATTTTCCGGGATAAAAGTAGCCTATCCTTTCCCGGGACTTCAACTATCTCCATGCCAAATTTCATCTCAATCGGTCCAGCGGTTGAAGCGTGAAGAGGTAACAGATAGACAGACAGACAGACAGACAGACAGACGGACGGAAAGACAGACAGACAGAGTTACTTTCGCATTCATAATATAATAGGGTTATGGATATGTATTTGGATTTATTCCAACTCTGTGACCTGGATCGGTAGACATATGGGAGGCTCCTGTTTTAATTTCATAGTGTGATTTTATGATAGTTTTCATTCGTTTCAAGCAAATGAAGAAGATTAGTAAGTACATTTCATAGCTTACGTAACGTAAGTACTTACTGGATGTAGTAGATTTCTAGGCTTGTTTTTCTAGGATAGGTTACTAATCATCCGCTTACGGTATTTTTTTTTTAAGAAAGATCGAATCTCTAGTGTTTGAACTCTTTAGCTAGCGATGGCTGTGGAACCCGGTGTGGAGGTCTAACGATTTGTTTAGTAAGCATTGCCATAGAATTCGAGTATGAATATTGTAATATTCTTCGACCTGCTTTCACACGATCTTATCCAGATAATTTAGGCGTCCGCTTCGGGGTAACGACCGATCGGTGAAATGCGATTTAATTGAAATCCCCATAAAAGGACACCTGCCAACCTTCACTCGGATATATAACCACATATTAGATACTTCCTTCCCGCTCACACCTCTTGTATCAGTAAAGGACATCGAAGGAATCTCAATGCGTGTTTTTGCTGTTCCCCGTTGGATGCCCGGGCGCATTTCTACTCTTACGTCGTAATTTGAACGCATCGGCATTTGGATGACCGCAATAGTGTATAATTCTACTGCAGCTGAGAATTACTCGCCAGTCAATTCTGTTGCTGTAATCATACGAGTAATATACAGATACATCATTTTGTTATAAGTATTATATACGTTGCTTGGCTATTACCATTGAAGAAGTCGATTTGTTGAAAATTTGGTAATTTTATCACGGATGGAACTATAATTATAGGTAATGATGATTGACCGATTTTGAGTTTCTTCAATTTGTTTAATAATTACTGAATGATCCATAACTAGCATTCGCCCGTGATTCCGTCTACAACTAATTTCAAACTTTCACCGGTCGTTCTACTTCCCCCGTAGGGGATACATTTTCAAAAATGCTTTATTACGTCATTCAAAGAACGTTGTGTCCATGTTTTCACCGTTTGCAATGGTTTTGGCTCGAATAAACCGTCTCCATTCATAATCCTCCATTAATGAACTTAGCAATATCACCGCAAATAATTGTTTAACGCATTTGATTGGTTTGAATGCGTGCAAGAATAATTGCGTCCTGCAATTAATATAGGTACCTATTTAAGTACAAAATGTTATCATAATATATTCCGACCCGACTCAAACGTTATTCTGATTATCACTGAACTGTTTAGTCTAGGTATTCAAGTTTTTGTCTGCAACCGGATTTTTGTTATTCAAACTACAACACGTTCAAATAGTCATTAAATCATACCCAACAATCAACTACTTAAAAATACTGTATTTATAATCGCCTAAACGATTAGGTAAATACCTATTAGTTGTTATAATTAACGAAGTCTTTAAGAATAAAATCTTGAATTTTTTAGTAAGTAGGTATAAGCATTTCCTAAATTTTACATGTAAGAAGGTAGTTATTTTTCAATTTTTTCCCGTTGAGTTGCTTTTTTACTTCCTTAGTTTTTAGAAAGTAAACATGATTATCATCATCGGTAAGAGGTTTTTTTCAATAGGGAAATTGACTTAACTATATTATGGGTGGCTTTGTCGAGGTTTATTTATGTTGTTCAAGTGTAAAAAAACTCTATGCGATATAGTTTTAGGTAGGTATCGTTTTTAGTAAGCAGGTTAGCTTTTTCTTTAAATATGTTTTTCTCTTGGCACCCTATACCCCGAGATAAATCTCAAGAACGATACTACATTGAAAATGTATTTTTTTTAAATATATATCTTGGGACATTTCACACATATTGACCTAGCCCCAAACTAAGCAACGCTTGTATTATGGGTGCTAGACAACGATATAAATACTTATATAGAGAGATACTTACATATATAAATACTACACATCCATGACTCGAGTAAAAACTTTCGTGCTCATCACACAAAGTTTGCCCCGCGCGGGACTCGAACCCGTGACCGCCGGAACAGAAGGCAGGGTCACTACCAACTGGACCAATCCGGTCGTCATATTTATAATGTTGCCAAGTTTCTAATAGGTGTACTCTTAAGTAATACGAGGAAAATTTTAATAATTAGTATAATTAATATGTATTATTATTCATTCATGATAATCGTGATCTTATGAGATCGATTCAGGAAATCTATGATAAAGATTTTATTACAATACGTAAACGTAAATTACGTCTCCCGTACTTATTCAGATGAAAAAACACACCACTTAGATGTTGGTTTAAATAGGGATGACGACAGGGTGAAGAAATCGAAATTCTAATTAGTCCGTCAGTCAGGTAATAAAAAAATATTAGACACGTATTTTTTGTTTTATCAAATTAACAAAGAATGACTAAGTTAAAACGCATTAAAGTTGGAGAGTGGGGGCTAACTACGTCACCGTTAGGTATAAATCGTACCTAACCGTGACGTCACGCGACATTTCAACTCAATATATCTCCGTATAAGTTTGATAACGTGAAACAAGACAAAATACGTGTCCAATACTTTTCAATAATCTTCGTGATAGACTAAGGAAAAAAAAGTTGTCGTCATCCCTATTCTAAGACCCACTGCAACAGGCAATTAGGCCCACTCGCACTGAGCCGTTAACCTTGGGCTAGCCTCTTAACTCAGCTGAGTTAAGCGGTTAACCCCAGGTTAGCAGCTTGATGCAAGTCCGCCTTAGTTCGCGTCCCGCGGGGACATAGAGTACTGCGCGTTTTCTGTGATAAGTAGTATATGTCCTTCCGCGGGAACATTTCAGATAATCGGTCCACCGGTTTAAGCGTGAAGAGGTAACAGACAGACAGACTCACAGAGTGACTTTCGCATTTATGTATAAACTTCTGCCCGTGAATTCGCCCGCGTGGAATATGGTTGTCGCGTTCCCGCGGGAACTATGCATTTTTCCGGGATAAAAAGTAGCCTATCCTTTCCCGGGACTCCAACTATCTCCATACCAAATTTCATCCAAATCGGTCCAGCGGTTGAAGTGTGAAGAGGTAACAGACAAATAGACAGAGCTACTTTCGCATTTATAATATGGATATAATATTAGTATGACGTTTAAGTGGAATTTATGTAAATACTTCATGTTGTTATAAAGTTAGACACTTTTAGTCATTGAGAAGCGTAGGAAAATGAACGAAATTTTTTAGCGTTTGTTGTTAAAAGACTACCTAAGTACTGATTTCAATTAAGCAATATTCTATAGGTTAAGTATCTTGCTTGAGTCATGACTAGATCGTTAATAAGAATACCGTAATTATTTAATCGTCGTTTAATTGAGTGCATATTTCAAGGTTTTTCCAATCGCTCTCGGTAGTCTCGGTTAACAATAGATTAAAGCAGGACGCCCATAATAACACATAATAATTATAACCGTCGTCCTTATAATGACTTTCGATGCATCGCCATGTTCGAGAAACACGACAAGCGTTGAAAACCGAACATTGCTCATTTTATCCGCTTCCCACCACACAATCATTATATCCACCACAACAGCGGCCTGTTGACGTCCCACTGCTGGGTACAGGCCTCCTCTCATCACAAGAGCCTCAGCGCGGATTGGGAACTTCACACACATCCTTGAATGACTTCCTACATGCGTGCAGGTTTCCTCGCGATGTTTTCCTTCACCGAAAAGCTCAGTGGTAACTTCAAATGGAACATCGCACTTAAACTAAACTTGAGCCGGATTCAAACCTCCGACCTTCTGCATGAGAGGCGGTAGGTTCAACCACTGTGCAACCATGGATGGCTTTCTGGGCAGACTGTTGTAAAAGGTGACTTAAAACCGACAATTAGGGGTCGGCAAATCAGGGTTTTTTTATGGATATGGACGTTCCCCTATTCCAATGTTCCGGTTCGAATAGAGCCCCGGCTGCAAGCCTGTTCATAAAAAAAAAGAACCTAGTCGATTTCACGCTCAAGGCGGACGGATGGTCTCAATCAAATTCAACTTAATGTGCCGATATATCCAGATTTTTATTGCAATCGTTCTAACAAATAATTGCGCAGTGTTCTTGTTATTTCACCACGGACGTTACAATCCTATTCCTATGTATATATGTCTTAGCAACAAAGTGATCATCTACTTGGGATGTTGCTGTACGTCACCGGCTTGCACATTCGAAAAGACAACAATTCCTTCATCCAACAACCTACACGGCGAATGCGTGCGTCGAAAGTGTCTGTTACTAAAGCGTTACCAGGGCGAACGGGTCTTCCGACCTTGTGTGCGTTTCTTTCATCTGTTTGTTTTTTCCATCTTTTCCGCGAAGCTGCACTTTGCTCTTCGTGCGAATCTTGCCAGTATTGATAAACTCCTATAGGTACAATGCTTACAAAGTCGTAAGCAAACATCGTCACGTCTTTAACATTAATTTGTTGGTGCCGATTATGATTTCTCGGAGTGCACTTTGTATTAAAAATATCTTGTTGATTGGTAGCATACGATGCAGAAAGGATATGTTTTTAACTTTAACCATGTTTACAGGGACAGTGCGTTCTAGGCGCATGTCAAGATGATAATGGATAACGGGCGTTGAACGCTGCATTGTACCCTGAGGGCAAGAGGTGGCACGATAGCAGCTTCGGCGAGACAACTAGCGAGGCCGGGAGCCCGGAGTGGTGGCAGCGATCGCACGCCGTATTCAGTACACAAGCGCACGTCACTAGTGCTGCTCGCACGCGGCCGTTCACTTCTGAGCAAACCCGCGCAGTTATCGAATCGGCCACCTTATCGCACACGCTTTCTGCTCCTTGCATGACGAGCGGAATTCCGGACCGCGATGAGATGTTTTCAACGTAAATTCCTGCCAATTTGGAAAGTATACGCGTGATGCACCGATAGTGCGCGGGCGCGGGCAGACGTCGCGGCGCCGATGTCCATTGACCAGACCCATGTGTGTTCGTCCCTTATCTGTGTCCAAGGAGATAACGTGATGTGACAACGGTACGTGTGCAGGTGGATAGTTTGTGAAAGTGCGCGCGAGTGAGCTGGCTGAGCTGCCGGCTGCCGGCGCCCCGTGACAATGTTGAACTGCACCGACCTGGAATGCATCCTGCACCACCACCATTACTATGCGCACCTGCATCACATCCATCACTTGCAAAATGCGCAAGACTCAGGTGAGTAAAAATACCTATCCTTAGAGGAATGGGTCCTTCGCTTTTCCTTTTCGAAACTCGGTCGATGAACAATGAGGTTTCAAAGGCAGTCACAATGAAATTGTTTGTTTAAGAACATACGATGAGTGTTAATGATAACAAATGAGACGATCGCATTCAGTAGGCCTCGCGCAGAATCCTTGATTTAGATATAAATGTGAGAATAAATACGCATGATGAAATAGTTAAATGCTTTTGCTCTGAGTTAGCAATAGTCTTGACCTTTTAAGCAATGCAAATAAAAATTCAGCGGTGCAGTTAGAAACAATAATAGTTGGTCTGAAACACAAGGCTTGTCGCAATCGCGAACAGGTGTTAGGAGCAGATATCACGCAACGCACCGGCTAGCCGAGTGTTTTCACTCTGTTAACTCATTTCGACGAGCGACTTTAAAACACGCTAGGTACTGGGAACGCCAAATATTTTAAGCAAACAATCATGTTCGGAGTTTTCTCTTCGCGTTTGTGATTTCAGAAAACTTTCTTTCGAGACAGACGTTTCTGAATAGGATCTCCATATTCCTGTGTGTTGCGGCGTAAAACTAAATTAGGTACGTCACATACCTAATTTAGAACTGCATAATATTACCAGTGGTACAAATCACGCGTCCTACCTCAATACATTAATGCATTGATAGTTAGTGATTATTGACTATGGTAAATGACTTAGGTGATTACTATTTTGTCATTAAATCATTACTATCGTTCCTAAAGGACGCACTATCGTTACGAACGAACATGCAGACCATAGGTACCTACCTAATTAACATGTAAAAAAAACAATTCCTCTAATATTAAAGGCGTGAAAGTAGATATATATATACACGGTGGGTCAGAAAATATGGCAAATAATTAACCCTCAGTATCGGCTATCGATTCTAAGTATATTGTATGGGTATTTAATTTTTGCCATATTTTTGACCCACCATGTATATATATTTATATATGTGGATTCTCGAAATATTTGTTAAATAGGTACCTACTAAATAGAATAAAATCTTTCTAGAAGAACTAGGATTTCACATTTGAATAAGTAACAATATAAGCTTCTATCCCGGATTTTCCCATATGATCGTGATTATATGCGTCAAGTGTGCTGCACACACTTCGAATCATTAATTATATTATAGATTTTTCATATCTTATTCTTATAGGTACTTTAAACGAGCTGGCCAAAAGCTGAGCTGGCAAAATACATTAAATTTAAGAATATTTATACAAACTATCTCAGCATCGGCTGTAACGATTTCAACGAATACCTACATTGCACATGAAAAACGACGTAAGGTAGGTAAGCCTTGTTTGTTCCTATATCCCCAAAACGCCATGTAGGTACCTAAATTTTGACATTTGCAACAGAAAATCTGTCAAATACTTACTACCCACCCGTAGCCGAAACAAGGCCTTCTGTGGACTTAGGAAGCCGGTTTGTAGTCTTCCTAGTGAAAAGACGATGGAGTCGTTTTGGGTTTGATCTGAAGGGATGTTCTCGACCATACGAGAATGGTCTTGAAAGTGGTATAAATACCATCAACGACGGCCACTTGTGTCAACTCGACGGCCGCTTGTGTCAATTCAAATCGCGTCGCTAATTGACATAATATTATAGAGTTTTCTATTGTACGTCACTTGGAATTCTTTGAACTGTTATATTATAATCCGGCTCGTGTGAATGGACTCGTTTGTCATCGACATTTGTATACACTTTGACTGCCTATTCCACATAATAATATTGTAATTAATCTATATGTACCTATATTGTTACAAATTTATAACGAAATCCGTTCAGCAGTAACGCATGATAGAGTAACTAACATTAATGCACACGAAAATTTCTACCTTTATAATATTTAAAGGATAAATAGCTCTTGCCCGCGACTTCGCCTGCGTGGAATTCGGTCAACCCGTTCCTGTGGAAACTATGCTTTTTCCGGGATGAAAAGTAACCTATATCCTTCCTCGGGACTCCAATTCAATTCAATTCAATCATTTATTCAGCAAATTGGCCACATAGCGGCACTTTTACACGTCAGAAAAAGAATTTGCCAACTCCCCTCTCCATATAAATTTCATCTAAGTCGGTCCAGCGGTTGAAACGTGAAGATGTAACAGACAGGCACATTCAAATTTATAATACTAGTAGATACTGACGACATTATTAAGAAACTAATATGAATTATTGAGTCTGGTTTCGCTATAAAGGCATTAAAAACAAGAATAAGAATCAAAACAAACAGAATAGTCTGTCCGCGTACCTACAGGTCGGCGCGGCGCTCGCCGTGTCGTATGTTCAAACCAGACGTCCTTGTCAATTTAAAAGTAATGTTTTAACTAAAGTCTTAGTAACTGGTAAGGCCCTTGTCACTTCACAGTAGATATAAAACAAAGTCACTTCGCTGTCTGTCTGTCCCTATGTATGCTTAGATCTTTAAAACGACGCAAAGAATTTTGATGAGTGGTTATTGAGGAAGGTTTAAGTATATAATTTGTTATAGTTTTCTGTTAATTAGATGAAATATGATGATGATAGTTCAAGATGGCGGAGACTATTCAAGTCAGTAGTTGTCAGACGTAATTACATTGCTTTTTTCGAGAATGTCTATCACAGACTAAATCGAAATTTATCCCGGAAAAATTTAGTCCCCGCGGGAACGCTATAACCGAATTCCACGCAGACGAAGTCGCGGGCAGAAGCTAGTCAATATGAAAGTAATGTTTTAACTCAAGCCTTATATAGTAACTGGTGAGGTCCTCGTTTATTTCCAGAAAAACTCCGCTGTCTGAACAGACTCCCTAGTATATTCAAAGCAAACGTTTTCGTCACTTTCATGACTGACTATAAATTTAACTATGTCAATATTAAATCCCATTTTCGTCATTGATCTATTATAAGTAAGGATTCACAATCAGAACGGGTGCCCGAACAGCTCGAGCACCGGTTTGGCCTTCGTTATAAAACTTATAAAGAGGCGTTATTAGCGTATTGGAACGTATTTTCTAACGTCAGTTTGCTCCATATATTTTGACATATTCTGTTAGGCACTGTTCGTCCATATGTTATTACTTATTATAGGTCAATGATTTTCGTTCGTTTAGTTCAAACTGCACTTAACACTTTTGAGATTAACACTTTTCGCAGCATTGTTTTGTTCCTCATAGCTTCCTATATTTTTCTTCTTGTTGAATTGAATCTTGAGCTAGCAAGGGATTCAAGCTGTCATCCTAGGTATAAAAATAATTTTGCTACCGTGTTGTACACTCTGCTTTTCACTCGATATGAGAAAACCAGTAGCAGCAGGCAGTGGCGTGCACAGAGATTTTAGACAGGGTAGACAACAAAATATAAAGTAATATTAGACTTATTCAGCATATTTTCTCATCTTTTCGATTAATAATGGCGTATACTTAAGTCAATACAAATATCCATGTACCTAAACAATGGAAACAGAATAATCAGTGCTCCCGGGGGCCAAGAAACAAAAAAGATAAATAGAACAACGACAAATAATATTAGGAAACTATTAGGTATCATAATAAAGCAAATTAGATAACGTTGGGGTAGGGTAGACAGTGTCTTTTTGTCTGTATGGAGTGCACGCCACTGGCAGCAGGGAGCAAAATCGTATTTTGCTCCCTAGGGAGCAAGGTCTTACTTTGGCATGCAAGTTCCTTGGGGAGTGTAGGGATTTCTTCAAGGGAGGATTTCCCGAAATTCCCATTGGAAATAAGACTTTCGCAGGTCATACCGCGGACGGGAGATGGTTAGTACTAAAGGAATAAAACTTGACATAATCACCCAAAGGCTCGTATTATTCGTATTTGAATTGTAAATATGTATTTACGAACTTGCCAGATTACAACGATTAATTTACATTGAAAAGGTCATCATAGCAACATAATATTTAAAATAACTATACTAAACGCCGGGCCGTATTTAGATTCCAAAAAAACTACTGATGTGTTGCCAATAAAATGAAAAAGTTATGCATCGGTAAGTTTCAACTTTTCTAAATAATGTACATAAGTAATTTATTTATGTATAATTGTAAAGCTAAAATGAAACGCAACCGCATAAATAAACAATTTAATGTAAATATTAATTTCACCTACAGATATTTGGTTGAAACTGTTTTGTACGAGAAAAAATCATATTACTGTGGTAATACTTCAGGTTTTCACGACATTTGGATACTATTAATATCATAATTTGCGTATATACTATTTATAAATCTTTTTGATGTGCCCATAAAAATATTGACAGCAAATCACGCACCTATGGCAAACTTTATGGTAAACATGGCGGCCACGGGGCACCATGACATCTCCAATTGTCACTTCATTCGGCATCTGACGTTTGGATTGATCGAAAAAGGATCGAATGCTTTCTACTCGTGGTAATTTTCAACCGACGAAAAAAAAAGGAGGAGGTTCTCAATTCGACGCGTATATATATTTTTTTATGTATGACCACGCATATCTCCGTCAATTGTGAACCGATTACGATGATTTTTTTTTATTGAAAGGTCCTCCAACTTGAACCCTTTTAATAATTTGGTTTAGTTCTGATGATGGGATCCATGACAAAACGAGGGAACTCCTCGAAATTTGTTAGCATGTGTATGATTTTGGCATCAATTTCAAATACTACAGTGAGACTTACGTCCCATCGTACACATGTTTGGAAGCTATAGCTATAGCCGAAAAAAAATTTAAATAAAAAAATAGAACTTATTTCAAACTCCAACAGCCTGTGAAGTCGGTGTCAAGTGAACCGCCCCGAAGCTATGACTATCTTATAGTGAACTTGACACCAACTTCACAGGCTATCGGAGTTTGAAGTCGGTTCTATTTTTTTATTTAATCGTTGTTGAGTTTTTGTTATTGTGTTTTGTTCGTGGGTTCATGACATAATATATATATAATTTGGGGGTAGTGTTTTGTACATAGCTACATTGATGTACCAAGCCAAGATGTGGTAGGCGATGAGTAGGTAATCTTCACCCGTAAGTAACAACAATATATTATATGACTATTTTTATTAAAATGCATGGGTTGGTTACATCTGGAACATCACAATGGCATTGACACTTGTGACAGTGACGTTCGGCCATCTTTGATAACTTTTTTTGGAATCTATATAGGTACGGCTTTTACTTTAATCCGTTCAATGAATACCTAGTCCATGAAGGAACGGTTTAAACATCCAAAACTGACGAATGTTCACGTTTACATTAATAATAGGATAGTTATCCCATTGTAATTTTGTAATTACTTACTAGAACTTTCGGTGGCCGTAGTCCCGTTGTTAACAGTTTACACTAACCAATAACCATGCGAGTGGCACAGGACCGGTCTGAGTGGCGCGCCTTGGGGGAGGCCTATGTCCAGCAGTGGACGTCTATCGGCTGAAATGATGATGATGATGATGAATAACCATGCTGCGTATGACTATATTTGCTAAATATAAGAATTTATCTAGTTTTGTGTGCACACGATAAGTATAATTTAATAAAGAGCTAGGTATGTCGCAATTAGATATATGTGAGAGATCAAGGTGACCATAAATATCTAAACACGACCTTACTGTCAAGACGTTAGAGTGCATGATCAGATATTTATGGTCACCCTTATTTGTTAAGATGCATCTGATGGCGACTGTACATTATGTAGGATAAAGTGGTGTCTATTCGCTATACCTAGAAAACTTTAAAATATTACTTATAATTGAACTGCGGATCTAAGACCGATTTCAAAGGAGTCCATCAATAATTGACAACAGGGCGTATTTTCGGAAGTGCAAAATAATGCCATTAACAATTGGGCTTCGAAGCAACTAAGTATACTTACAAAATTGTATTGTTTTTTAATGAAAAACAATACAATTTATTTTTTATGTTTCAACTCGCTAAAATACAATGCAATCTTAAGACTAATAAGCAGGCATCGTTAACTGCGAGCGAAATCCATTGAAGTACTAGGGTTGCTACCCAGTCAAGTCAATTCAAAGGCAAAAATTATTTATTGAGTAGGCTTAGAAACAAGCACTTTCGAATATATTTATATATTTATATTTATTATTTTTATATATTTTTCGATCTCGATAAAAACCTTAGATTTGTGGGATTACAATCAATTAAGTAAGTAAGTTTTTTTTTCAGGAAACTGCAATGCTGATTGTATTGTTTGTGTTGTTTCGCCATCGAATTATTGTGTTGTTTCGCCATCGAAAATTATTACTCTCTGTCCCAAGTGAAAAATTCGGAGAGTTTTGGATAAAAATTGTAAATACAATACAAACATTTACCATTTAACTGTAATAATAACATTACACTGAGATTCAGATTCTGTTCAGTTATATTTATTTGTATTATTTTAGTACATTATATTTTAGTTCATCAATTTAGAATCATCGCCATCCCTAACTGGTTGTCATACGTCATTTCAATGGATTTCGCTCACAGTTAACGATGCCTGCTAATAAGTAAGAGTACCTAATTAACTAATTAATTAGTTTAAGTAAATGTTAATGTCGCTTATTTCTTAAAGTATACATACAACTTTCATTATGTATATAAAATGTCAGATATTATTCCCGAGTTACTTGTGTTTGCAGAAAAATATGGTGAGAACAATTTGTTATTGTGAGTAAAAAACTAAAGAAATATCTCGACTTACTTGTATAATATGTGACTTAAGATATTATCTAAATATAACATATAACAGCCATAACCATGGCTTGGAAATATAAAGCGTGTGTTGTAACTTTAAAATACGTAACGAGCTAGTTTTACGTCACTGAGTATAAAATCAACAGTATCACATTTTACTTATTACTTACAGTTAATATATGTGTGTATGAGGGTAGATTTTTTTTTCATTGTTCTTCATATTTTATAGTAGTTTATGTAACTGCTACATAATAATGATCCTTAAAACACGAGTGGGGTTTTATGAAACGAACCGCTAGGCGAGTTTCATAATAATATCAAACGAGTGTTTTAAGGCCTATTTATGTACAGTTGCATACACAACTTTATCTACACTCATTTTATAAATCCTCTAAGATGCTTCAAAATCGGCCAACAATGGCGGCAATTCGAATACGTCAGTGTCTCACATTCGATTTTCAAAAAGCACTACATGGAACCAGCATTTGAATTTGGAACAAATTTTCGCACTGTTTGACTGAAGAATATAGGCGGGCATTGCTATTCGAAGATGTTCGAAATTTGAATGCTATTAGACCATCGAATTTGATGGTCTAATACAGCTATTAGAACATTTTCATAGATAAGAAATCTGTTCTAACTAAACAGTTTATCTTAATGCTGGTCATAATTTGCGGTTTTTGAACGCATCATAGAGGGTTTATGATATGAGTGTAGGATAAACAAAATTGCATATCAATCTTAGAACTGCCCATAAATAAAAATTAGGAATTTTAAAAAGTGATGACAGTTGCTCTTAGGTAACTGGGTCGTAGAATTTTTATGAAGCCAGATTGGTAACTAGTATTGGTATGAAGAAAGTAACTCTGTCATCTATCTCTTTCTGTGACCTCTTCACGCTAACTGCTGCACCAATTTTCATGAAATTTTGTACATATGGAAATAGTTCAAATCCCGGGGAAGAACATAGGCTCTACCTATCTTTATATATAAAAGGCAAAAGTGACTGACTGATGTATCAACGCACAGGCCAAACCACCCGTCGTAGATAGTTGAAATTTAGCATGTACTCGTAGGTTCCTTGGGGAGTGTAGGGGAGCATTAAGACAGGATTTCTGGAAATTCCGACGGGAACGGGAAAAAATGGGATTTTTACATTTTAATGTTTACGCGCGTACGAAGTCGCGGTAAACTGCTAGTAATAACATATGGACGAACAGTGCCTAACAGAATATGTCAAAATATATGGAGCAAATTGACATTAGAAAATACGTTCCAATATGCTAATAACGCCTCTTTATAATATATGTCAAGATAAATATTTTATACAAAAGTAAACCTAACACTATAAGACTTAAGTGTCAAATTTACTGAGCGCCAAACGGGCCATTTTTCTCCGGCTGATTGGGAATCCTTACTTATTGATCAATGCATAGGCTACTTTTTATCCTGGAAAACTGCATAGGTTACGTGGGAACGACCACCACCACCTATAAAACCAAGTTGCGGGCAGAAGCTAGTAAAAACATGGATAATATTTTGCCAGCTATTAAAGATCATGGCTCGCGTTATCGCTATTTGAAAGTAACATGAATTGAACGTTGTGCAGTGTATTTGGCAACACGTGGATTTCCCTAACAAAGCGTAGGATGCGGCGTACTACACTGAAATCAGATAGTTCACGGTTTGTAACTGAAACAAACGCGAAACAATCAATATTTATCGTCTTTTGTAATCTTAACGAATCAATGGAAGCATGGGCCCATAACCTGAAATTAAAATCAAAAGTTTACCTACACAGAACAAAAAATTTACATGTCAATATTTTTTAACTGACAAAGTAATCTGTACCAGAAAGGAAGAGTGTACATATTCCCATTATCTCTGAGTTGGCCTCAAGTACTTTCGATACTGAACCAGCTAATTATTTGTATATTAGTTTAAGCTCCAGTAAAGTACATTATTTAATATTCATACATTATATAACTTCCTTAAATCAGGCGGAGGATGCGGTTTCTAGTACATAATATACCAGTCTAGCTATCATGACATGATTCTTGCTCAACCCGAGCAAGATCGGCACTCGGCAGGATATGATGTCAACTCTCACGTTTCCTCGACATCGCCATATGTGGTTAATTAAAAAAACGCCCATTAAAATCAGGGCAATAGAAGAAGTCGTTAAACGGCTTGCTTGCGGTTAATTCTGATTGCTAATTTCTACCAATGTCGGCAAACAACGTTTTAAAATGACTAGTTAATTAAGGTTTGCAATAACGAAGATGATATTGTGGCGGATTTATAGGATTTTTCTTTGGAGGCTTGAGCTAGCTTGTGGTACACCAGGACAAAGCTAAGGAATTCGTTTTTGTTATGTTTTCATATATTAATATATGTATTCACCAACAAAAGAACATCTATATCTGCAGTATCTGCACCTAAGTAATATGCCACTCAAACAAAATTACTTTATTTTCTGGGACATAGTTATCGCCTGATAGGTTACGTATCCATCGATGATGAGTCTGGGCAAAGACATCCCATCTGAGAACCCTGCCTTCCTCTCTTCCAGTTTATTACTCAGTCTTTCATTAATTCGTACAAATCGAATGTCATTTTTACTGTACCTCTTGGTCTTTTCATGTTAAAATAGTACCAACAGGATGAAGCTCAATAGTACATGACTAACATTACAGACCTAGGGTGGTGAATTCGTAAATGTCCCAGATGGTGAGGGCCATAAATATGCGATCTGGGTCTTTACGAATTACCTCCCGTGGTTTGTCAAAAGTTTTACGTCTTGCCCTGGCCAAGAAGTGAGATTTTCTCTCCGCGTAGCGGGCAGAAAATCCCACTTTACGGCCAAGGGTGATGTAAAAAAACTTTACGCACTAGTTCGTAATACAACTTTAGGCACGCTCACTAGCTGTCAAAAAACAAATAGCGCTTGTTCTGAAATGAAAAACTTTTGGCACGCTAAACAGGTATCGAAATGCTTACTTTTTGAGCAACTGTATTAAAAAAACATTTATCAACAATCAAAGTACTTTCATAAATCGAGAACATCGGGAATGTACTTACTTTACTCGAATAAATCGTATGATGAAATTTCTTGATAGGTACGAATGGAATTTGCGATAAGTGTTTGAGAACGCACCAACCAACCGTACTGGTTATACGTCGTTCGTGTGAGTAACTCATTTTGAATACTAACACCAACGGCTTACAGTCCATATAGATTATAGCGACGGGGTCCCGTAAAGGATAGTATAAAGTACTCACGTCGAATCTTGTAGAGTAATCGATTTTCAACTTTAATACGATGAGATACCGCAAGGAAGTCCACACATGTGATTAAAGACAACATGAGGTGTTTACGAGTGCGTAAACACACAGTATAAGAATAAGTATAATACAGTAGGTCAACGCTTTACATTTTGTAAAAATGCTACCACGGGGCGATGGACGAGATGGTGGGGAAAAGGTCCCGAACTGCATACGCCATACTCCCTACTAGTCTAGTCGTTTTATGATTTGAGATTGCATTAAATACACATGGAATAGTACATTGTGTATTAAGGGCGGTAAACGAGGAATTGTAGTCGAGAGCATTTATAAGCCCGAAACCGAAGGTTGAGGACTTTAAAAGAGCTCGATACTGTAATTCCTATACTGCCCGTGATACACACAATGTTTTTCATTACACTTGCGAGGAAAATAAAGGAAATATAAGGACGACCTTTGAACTTGTGCCTGTAGGTTAATCGGCAACGCGGACAAACCTCTTTTGTTTATTTTTATAATATTCAATTCGTACTGGCCACTAACAAAGTTGAGTAGTTTTACTTTTTTATTTGTATTATTTCGGAAAAAACAATTGAAAACAAATACATTACGGCCCGTGGACTCATAAGAAATTTCGAAAGCCCGTGGTCTTAATATGGGCCTTAGAGTCTGCTATGCCTGCCAGTAATGACACCGTTTTTGAGCAGGTGTGATGAAAAATATGTTAAGGAATTTATTGATTATAAAAAGTAGGATTTCCTATCTTGACTAAATTCAAAGTAATCCCTGATGTGCAATTTTTGTAACTTTCCCCATAATTTAGAATGACTAGAGTATACGTTCCCCCCGTCTCGTACCCCACCCCGCGCGATTGCTCTGTCAATACGACTTTGACAACAATGAACAATGACAACAATCGACTGTACGGTGTAGTTAGTTATACTGTGTCAGCTTGTTTACGAGCACTACGTATGCATGCGTTGCCGTCGATTACGGAAATCGTGAATGCTTGAGATGTGAACCAGGTACTTGACTTGCAATGAACTAATTTACTTTCTTATTGCTCCTAAGTAGCACTTAATCCGTAGTTTCAAGGTTCAGAATAGATTGTGTAGTTTTACTGCACCTGTCTTTGAAAGTAGGAGTAATCGAGAAGCATCTTTCGAAACTAAGTCCTTTTAAGAGAACGCTAGTTAGCTTGTCGTGTCTCGGATTAGTATAAAATTCTATTAATGATATTACGCTGGTAATGTTTAGAAATCTTTAAGGGGCCGCAATTAACTGTTTTCTTAACAGTTAGTTCAGGACAATAAAACATTGCTTAATACTTCTAGACATCTTCACTTTCCAAGATAATAGACATACCTAGCTAGACAGGCTGTTTCGTTCACCACGAATAACTAACTCCTCGTAGAAGACGTAAAAAGTTAAAAAACGTATTTACTCGTAGACATATCGCGTGATTGTGGAAGGAGGTTGATGATCATAAAAGTGAAGAACTTTCACACAATATTCAATGAAAGTTGGTAAAAAATAACTAAAGGTGGAATTATCTGTAAATTTATTGGGTATTCAAATCAATTGGCTATGTTTCCAAATCCGCTTCGCTTCAAAGCTTTTACTACCTATTTATGAAAGTAAAATTTATGCAAGTTTTAAATATTGTATTAATTTATATGATGTCCTGCAAAATAAAAAGGGCCTAAAAAGAGTATCTAAAGACCTAAAGAGTATAAACATTATATTATCCACTATTATGTAATAAAAACTTTACGCTACTTTGGTAAATTGTGTTTATTTTACTGACCTTTGTGCGGAGATAGTAACGAAATTGGTGTCAGAAGTTGCACAACCTGCAGATCGACGAGAGCATAATAACAATTTTGTTGTCTTGTAAGACAACAAACTTTTATAAATACCCTTTATGGTCATACTTGAAAAAAACTGGATATTTAACCTAAATGTGCTATTTGTACTCATGAAGTTTATTGTTCCCCTTTCTACTGAACAATCTTATCCACGAGTATCTCCCTACGGCTAAATATCCACCCTGTGATTCACCCCTTTTGTTTAGGGGATAATGTTCAAAAAACATTTTAGTGCTCACTATTATATTGAGACTTTCAATATTTAGGTAATTGAACCTTTTAATTATTACTATTATTAGTTATGTTTTTTATATTATTTTTTCTTTTGATGTTCTTTTGTAAGATTTGACACCAGTCACTAAAATACAAATTATAAAGCATGCAAGAGCTTTTATTCATTAAGGCATTCACTACCACCAACGCATATATGCGTTTTGCTGACTTTCCCGCAGTGCCTCGAACGCACATGTGCGTTGCAATGTTCCCTTAATGACAGATGTGGCACCTGGCGAAAGTTCGTAAAAAGAAGTGGCAGTGAATGCGTTAAAATACTTACATTATTTTATTTATTATTAGCCATTCGGGCATTATTATCAAACACTTCCTAATATTAAGGAACCTCTTTAGTATTTTTTTTGTAGGACATACATACATAAATACTACTGGATACGTCGTCACTAGATGAGAAAGCTTCGACAAAAAGATACAATACAATACCTACAATATCACTTTAGAAAACTACAAATTCAAAGTAATATTTAAAACGTAATTTAAAAAAATGGCGGTCTTATCGCTAAATAGCGAACCAGAATAACCCCTTGAAAACTTTGAATACCTAAAAAGTTCTTGATGGATTTAACATACCATCGGAAAAAATTACAGGCGAGCATGTAATTGGCCCACCTACCTATGCAAATATGCTGGTTTAAAGTTCAATGCCTTAGAATAACCACCTACATGTTAAAGTTCATGGTAGTTATCGTAAAAATGTAATTTAAGCAAAATTTCCGAGATGGAAAACGAAGTACATGATGCCGGCATGATGTATCAAAAAAAGTGTGGTTTTTATACACGTGTCTGCAACTCTGCACATCATTTAAGCCCCAGGTAAAATGAAACCGAATGTCATGCAAGAAACGATGGACTACTTGTAGAATAATAGAGTTCAACTATCATTCGTTTAATAAAGACGTCATACTTAGTCGTAGTTTCTTACATGCAGTCACGTTTTTAAGGTGTTAGCTATGACAGGCAATCATACTTAAGTATGTTTTTGTGTCTTTTAGTTAAATTATCTCAGATTTAGCAGTAAAGTACCTAAATAAGTGCAGCTCTGCAGGATGAATATTTTTATGTTAAACGATGATTATTACGTAATGAAATAAAAATTCGTCATCGTGAATGTTCTTGCGAACCGAATTAAGATACTAGTTAAAGTATCTTAATTCGGTTCGCAAGAACATTTTAAATAAGTAGGTAGGTTAAGTCTTGTTCTTTGTCCCTACACTCTTGGCAGAGTGGTCGTGGCTATCGTGTCTTGAGCACCTTACCTTACCTTACCTTTACCACCCGCCGCCAATCTTCTCTCACGGCTGCGCGTCTAGTGTTCTCGTGCACGGGCTGGTTTATACCGGATTTGACTAAGTCGGCCCATCTCATGGGGGACCTACCGCGTGGCCTGGTGACCTCAACCCTGCCCTGAACTACCAGTCGTTCGATGGAAAACTCTCCACGTCTCGATATATGTAGGTTAAGTAAGGCATTGAAATAGGAATCCTTGAACCCCAAGGGTTTCTTTGGACTTAAACGGACCGTTATCTGGATAAGTTTTTCTCAGAATCCTGGTCGTCTCGGGTCCGTCAGTCTGCTGCCAGATCCGGCCGCTTACATAAACCTCAATTGTGACATCGAATTATTAAATTACCGCTCTTGACCCTGCCACGCAGTTATTAACTCGTACGAACCAAATGGACGTAGGCGGAGCAAATTCGAGTGGAATGATAATTAAAATTGATCTAGTTGAAGTCTATTTAATTTTAACACTGAGCATTTCGGCGAAGGAAATCGTCAGGAAACTGCGAAGTAAGTCAAATATGTGTGTGAAGTCTTCAATTCCCACTAAGTCGTAATTACTGATACAGAGGTTTTCCATCTTAGGCCTCAGGGTTGTCAACGCATTCGAAATCTGGGGCTATATTCGAAGTCTTAAAATAGGGATCTCCCTGTTCCCTATAGGATCGCTCACGCGTCGCGTGAACTTGAAGCAGCTACATTTAAAGTTCAACTTGACGCGTGAGCGATCCTATAGGGAACAGGGAGATCCCTATTTAAGACTTCGAATATAGACCCTGTTTACACTTAGCACCGTGTTCAGGTTGTCTTATGGTCTAAAAGTGTCCCTATACAATACTATACACGGTGGGTCAGAAAATATGGCAAATAATTAACCCACAGTATCGGCTATCGATTCTAAGTATATTGTATAGGTCTTTTATTTTTTTCGTGTTGGTAAAAAAAAACATTTTGTATAGGATTCAGGCGTCGCTCACACAACCAATCCCATATATATATATTTTTTTACTAACTCAAAAAAAAATCAAGTCCTATACAATATACTTAGAATCGATAGCCGATACTGTGGGTTAATTATTTGCCATATTTTCTGACCCACCGTGTATACTATGTGTACCTAGATAATCCTATATTATATCCTATATGCCATTGACTGTGCGTCTTCACGCATAGAGGACACGCGATAGGGGTCAAACCGCTTGACTACCACTGCTACGTAACTACTACTACTACTACTACAGCCTATTTGCGTCCCACTGCTGGGCACAGGCCTCCCCTCATCATGAGAGGGTTTGGGCTATAGTCCCCACGCGGGCCCAGTGCGGATTGGGGACTTCACACACATCTTTGAATTACTTCGCAGATGCGTGCAGGTTTCCTCACGATGTTTTCCTTCACCGAAAAGCACAGTGGTCAATTCAAATTGAATTTCGCACATAAGTAAACTTAGAGGTACGAGCCGGAATCGAACCCCCGACCCTCGCATGAGAGGCGGTAGGCCGAACCACTAGGCCACCACGGCTTCACGGCTTCACAGCTTCGGCTTGCTACGTAACTATTACACATTTATTGGATCGCTAATTTAAAAGACTAATTCATGATAAATAATTCCTTGAAAATACTTAATATTAAACCTGACAATAAGTACTGACGCACAAACAAATAACCAGGCTAAACAATTGAAAGATAACTGCAGTTGATAACAGCTGTTGACAGTAGGGAATAAATACCGTACGTGCTTTACATTGAGCTTGCTCAAATAATTATAATAATAGACAATTTAAACATTCCACCGTTACCCATATTACGGTTACTTCGAAAATATCCAAGAGTCAATAAACTCTGAAGTGACATTGTAAGTGTTAACATTATAAACAAACGGACATTCGGACGAGGTTGCTCTTAAGAAAATTATGGTCACTTAAGTACAATTTGGATAACTTTCAAGTTATCTTCCTTATTCATAAGGTATTTAAGTAGAGATCTTCTACTATCTAAAGTCCCGCGCCTTCATGTTTCAAAACACTTCATTTTTTTTATTATGATTTAAAAAGCACCACCAACACTTTCAACGCATAATTGATGGCTGTCTCAGCACGCATACATGTGTTGAGAGCGTTGGTGGTGTTTTTTAAATACATACATATAGTGGATCTCTATAAAGTAAACATAAAGGTGGGTAAATGTCAACACGAAATGTATTACTTTAGAGGCCCTTTATATTTTTTATTAGGATTGATAAATTTTGAAAATGCATTCTTGATCTTCAGTGTACTTAATCAAGGGTGTGGTGAAATATGTACCTTCAACCCAAGTAACACTAAGAGTTAATTTTGAGTGCTATAAGGGTGGTATTATGGCGGTCACTAACTCTAACAGTGTTAGACCCAAGTAACAATTTCTGGTTCTATAGTAGCCCATAGAACATTTCTCAAAACACCACCTTAGCCCTATAAAAGGCCATAGAAGGTTGAGTAACGCCGATCTGGCGCAGTTATATCTCCATTTAGTGATATAGTGGAACCGTAGCAGCTTTAGTTGTGACGTTTTAGGTCTGTAAAGGTGATGTAATGAGGACTCGTATTACAATTTAGTGACATACGGGCCACAGTAACGCTAATATAGTGTTTTTTTATACTGTAGTAGCTTTCGTTGATTCCCTTATAGTCCTATTTTAGTCTATAGTAGAATCCGTGATTCCTATTGAGGCGCTTTCTCGGCAAAGTTTGGTATTGTGTGTTTTTGCTGTGAACTTTACTGATGGACAACAAAAATAATTCAATTATATAAAGGAGTTCTATTCTATCGTGGTAAGTTTATGTTATCTTATTTAGACATTTAATATTTCGATCAATGCTGCAAAAAGCACGTGCGACTAAAGTTTTACTGATAGAATAGTATTTGATTTGCTTAGTATTTTCAATGCGCCCTCGATTAATTGAGTTTTGAATAAAATATATTGATATTATAAAATTAAATTCACAGTCATTTCTACTTTAGAGCCATTAAGTACATCCGTGGGTCTTATCGGCTCACTATAGTACCACCGACTCCTGTCATGTCAAAGTTTGAGTAAAATTAGAGTTCTTTATCCTATGACGGATCTATAAACTCCATTATAGAAAGTTTCGGCCATATAAAAGAGTCATAGTCACAACTATCGTACGAGCCTATAATAGGGTTTCAAAAACAATTAGAACACTTTTAAGTACTATAAAAATGTCCTAAAAATCGATTATAAAACAAAACCGCTCTATTACGGCGTCATTATGGCTACTAAAGACCATGTACTATAGGAGTGATTTGTGGAACCACAATATCGTAAAATCCTTGTATAGTAGAACGTTCATCACTGCTAAAACTCAAGATTTATAGCGGTTGTCCCGGAAACCTTATAGCGCAAATTAGATACATAATGGTGATTTCAATCACTTTTATACAGTAACATAGCTCTTTAGTGACTATATTTGAAGTTTTTATAGCACTTGACTATAATAGCCCTATAAAATGGTTCTATAAACCTTTACATCAACAATTTATAGGATAATTTGGCTCTTTAGCTTATAGAGCAAGAATGTGTTCCCAAACGCCTTTATACAACTGGTAGTCACCGCTAAGACCTTTATATGACGTTTATTCGACCTTTTAGTGATGATAATTCAAGTTATAGGGCCAAAATGTTACTTGGGGAAGAGCGCTAGAATAGGTGGTATATCGGCGCTATAAGCCGATATAGCACCGATATAGCGCCATTTTGGCATAACTTTTTAGCGCCTTAAGTGCTATAATAGCGCTATAACAGTGTTAGTGGCCACTATCAAGCGCTACAATGGCGCTACAAAAGCGGTCACTAACTCTTAAAGTGCTACAACGGCGCTACAATAGCAACCACTAACACTTAAAGCGCTACAATGGCGCTACAAAAGCGGTCACTAACTCTTAAAGCGATACAATACTCCATAATTAAAGCTTAAAGTGGCAGAGTTGCGGTACTATCGCTCTTAGTGCTAGAGTGGCGCTACAATAGCTACTACTAACACTTAAAGCTCTACAACGGCGCTACAACAGCGATTACTAGCTCTGAAAGCGATACAATACTCCAAAATGAACGGCTTAAACTCTTAAAGTGGCGATATATACATAAGGTTATATCGAAGAATATTTTAGTTTGACAGCTTATAGTTTTGTTGCATTTGTAAAGTGTCTTGTGATAATTTAATGGCTGAAAGTGAAGTTAAATTAAGGTACTTTACATTTCGTGAGTGAGCTTGTGATTCCACAGGAAATCAATTGCGCAGGTAAGTTTACTGTGAAATACTATACATATTACTATCAAATTCTGAAAGGGCTTTCATTTTAGTGGCTTTTTGCAGAATCATAACAAATGTATTGGTGTAGAGCATTGTTACAAATATGTAAATATCCGATAAAAATAAGTTTAATGATTCATTTTCTTTATAAATGAACATCGGCATTCCGTGTCTATGCTATATACTTAAACATTTAACAATTCTATAGGTCATTTGTAATGTTTTGTGTGTAATGTAGATTATTTTATTTATTTATTACTTCAATAGAAATGGCGGACCTGTATGGGCCGCCAAATGAGTGGCTTTTAACTCCTATACCTGCACAAAGGCGCTATAACTCACTCATGGCTCTACAACAGTTCCAGAAATCTCTCTTGTAGCACCCAAAGTGATATAATTGAGTTTTATATCACTTTAAGCGCTATATAAGTATTTTTAACTCCAAAAGAGTTCGCTAGCACTCTTCTACAACTAAAGCTCTTCTTTAGAGCTTAGGGTGGTAATAATCACTATAGCCTGTAAGGCAGCAGGCTTCAGCTGTATAATAGCGATAACAGATGCTCTTCTATCGCTGTTATAGACCTGAAGGAGTTACTAGACACCACTATAGCACTGTTAGGGTTAAAAGCACGAAATTATATCCTTTATAGAACTTAAAGAGTTATATCATGCTAAAAGCGATAGCACTAACTGCGTAACCTGCACAAGAGTGATTGTAGCCGCTGTTATACGAGTTTAAGCTTATTATAACTCTTTTATAGACCCTTTTTACGCTCTTTAGTGGTAGTAAACTCTATTAAGCCTTTTGTATCGCTGTAACAGTTAATGGTGGCTATTGTAGCACCCTTGTAGCCCCTAAGGCTATAAAATAAGCTCTATATGTCGCTAATGTGTTACTTGGGAAGTACCTACTGATAAACTAAAAGTGTGTTGAATCGAGTTGCCAGTGACTTCATTCACAAGTCGCTCATGTGGCCGCATTGATAGTTACATTGTCACGTATAAAGGCGTTAAGGTCTTATTTAACTGTTAACTATCTAATACATATGTAGGTCATGGGACAGATTCGATAGGCAATAGGTAGTACTTAATTGCTAAAGTTTCAAAGGACGTTGACATGGCGGTTATGCAAATTTTATCGTTCAGGAATCCTGTTTTGGGCAAAAGTTTATTGCACTTTTATGCTCATTTAGGTATATTTATTTTTATAAGGACAGGCATTTCGAGTCTTTAAACCTGGTTTTTGAGTCACGCCCAAGTACCTATAAAAATGGTGAAACAATGTCAAACAAATATTCATCCACCCGAACATTTATTCACACACACACTCACACAAGGGTCGAAATAATGAATCCAAATAAATCACTAGGAAGTTAATTTTATTCTGTTGACGATGTTTTCTCACCATCAGGCCTCGTTGACCCTCATAAAAGGTATTGAAATTTTCGAAATTGATACTATTGCTTAACAAACCTTAGTTTACAAACAAGTTTAGGCCGCCTGGCATTTGAACCAAACTGCACGCCTGTGACATTTTGCAACACCATGTGATCGATCTGATACTGTCAAATTCGCGACGATTACAATCTTTGTTTGGATAGCGACTTGTTTGTCACGGTATGCCATGTAGAAAAGCTTGTCCGTAGCATTGAGCTAACACTTATTTTAGCCACCTTTACGAGTAGTGTAAATATTGCTTTGACAATTATCAAATTGCATTATTCATTGGTTGAAGTTCGTTGAATGTCAATCATGATGAAGGTACTCATTGCACGCCTGATAATGAAACATTCAAAACACCTAAAAGTTAAACATAATTAATAGTTAACTATGTTAGCAGTGCCTATAACAGATTAGGTACTTACGAAAATTATCTAGATCCGTGAAAGTAAAATGAAAGGAGATGCCAAACAAGAGTACAATCTAAATAAGCTAGATAATACAGAAAATTTCTTTAAATACGATCCTGAAGCAGATGTTAGAATAGACTATGTTCTTGGGACTGAAAGACTGTGTGTCACGGACATTAATGTTGTATTGCCTCATGCACCATTTGTGTTAATGACCCGCATCAACTAATATCTTGGGTAAATAGCAAGGTTCTATGTTGTAACTAACATGTAGACCAATGTCATGAGCACTCGAGGAAAGTAAAAAAAAAGTGCTGATCTTATAATCTAGCAACACAAGATCGAAATCTAAGCCGATAACAGATACAAGAACGAGATAATCAAAGCAAACCGTGACTTAAAAATGGCACGAGACGAAAATAAGAGTAAATGGACAGTTTCATAATTCACATGAAATGAAAAGTTGTTAGATTAATCGTTGCGGCGTATATCAAAACACAGTCGACAAGTCTTTTTTGCATAAAGAAAAAATATCTCGATTTCTCCAACACAAACGACAAGTGATTATGTGTAGAGATTATTTAAGAACGGATACTTGGCGAGGGCGTGCGAAAAATTACGCAACGCAATACATCCTTTGGACAATAAATCGTCTGTGTTCGGCGTATCTTATTCGATATCTATGATAATGTGTATTTGTCAAGTTTTCAAGGTACCTACATATTTATTTTGTATTGAAGATCTTCTTCGTGTTTAGGACAACACCACAGCGCTTAGGCTTCACACATGTCTTATAATGGCTTCGCAAACGGGGTTAGGTTTCCTTATATCACTTTATTAACTTCGTCAGTTTCGCTCATTCATTCCGCGGCACGAGCCCACATTTGAACCTCCGACCCTCTGCATGAGTCTGTCTGTAGGTTAAACCGCTGGTCTACGCCATTTGGTGGACGCTGCGCAGTATCTAGCATACAATACAGATGTTTAAAGACGAAGTTGATGTTGAATATTCATACAAAAACTTACGTCCGTTTCTAACTCAGCTTACCACCTTGAACTTATATCTTATATGGACGTCCTTCGGACAATTGCTATAAGAAATATGTAAATTAAGAAGAAATATAGGTTCTACTTAGTATGATTAATTACTTAGGTAGTTATCGTAAAAAATAGTTTAGTCAAATACTAGACTTTCGCAATCTCCACACTGATATTTACTTAATTGAACTTCTTAATTAGCAGTTTAGTTATTAATTATAAATAGTTAAGTTAAGAAAAGCGTTTTGTGGTTTGCCTTGTTGGTCAATCCATTTAAAGTAGTAGCGCTATGGAATTCGGTAACTATTTGCGGTTACTAAAAGAATTTAAAGGAAATCAGTTTAATATTATGCAAAATAAAATATTAGGCCTACTTTCTTTTTGTTTTTTACATTCCGCTATCTGTTGTCTGGAAGAAATCACACTTTAGCAAAAGATTGCCAACTTTCTTCTTTGTTTGTACTTGTGTAATAATATTTGGTGATAAATAAAGAGTAGGTATTTGCATTGTATTGTGATTTGATTCATTGTTTTGTGGGTCATTTGGAATAAAAAAAGCACTTAGAATAACAATGAAAATAAACAGTCATAATAATCTCTCTTGTTCTAAAACCAATAGCTACAACATCAATTACAATTTCATTGTTCATCTCATAGATACACGAGTTACCAATAAACTATTAAAATTAATATACCCAGTGATGTAGTTGTATAAGCGCACCGCTACCGTTCATTATTACATAAATCTCAATAGATTTACTTCATTAGTGATAGCTATGTAACAGTATGACAGTGTCAATGAGGCTTATATAATTAGGCAAATGAGTGTGAACTGTGACGTCATTTCTTGCCTTCTACTTTTGGTATCTTTCTTATCATCATCGTCTTTCTGCTGAGACGATAGCTGGAAGACGTCATTTGCGGGACGAGGCCTGCCCAAGGTTCGCCAGTCAGATTGCTGTGTCCCTTTCGGATTCCCGCGACATTCACCAGCAGCTCAATTACGTTTGACAATTAGTTTCCCCAATCCAAACTAATTGTACTTGGATCCGGTGAATTAATTGCGTTTTGTGTGGCGATTGACTTTGCCAATTGATTTCAATTTTCAACCCAATTGTCATTTTTCCTATACGAAATTGAACCTTATTTGAGAAGCAGTGTGGTTCAATCTCGTGTAAAGATTAATTGAACGACTGAATGATATTTTCTGATATTTCTGGACTTTCAAACCAATTACCTACCAACTGTCAAATGAGTCAGTTCGACAGTTCGTAATTGTTTGATGAAATTTCAAATGGAAGGCCGAAATATCAGAGAATATCATTGCCATTTTAACTAACGGCAAACCAATTGCAATGAATCAAGTGTCAATGCCGATTGCAAAGTAGAATTATCTTCAAACTAATTGTTAGTTGTCAAACGTAATTGAGGCCCAGTTGGTCGTTCTATCTTGTTGGAGGTCTACCAACAGCTCGTATCGTATCCCGGTGAGCGGACGCCATTCTAGAACTTTCTGGCTCCATCGGCCATTAGCTAGCTCTACGAGTAAGTTTCCTCGCCCCCTTTTAAGAAAAAAATTGCCGGTAACATGGCCTCTGCGCAAAATTTTCCGCCGTCTAAGTGTTTCAGGCTGAGATGCCTATCAGTAAATCAGAATTTATACGATTTCTAGTGTTTAAACACTCGTAATCATATCATTAGAAACCTATGCTTTACATTTCCAAGTCAAATGTCTGTGAAATTTAGGAATTGATTTAAATAATAATGTAAACTTCGTATGCATGTCAATTGTCACACCTGATTAAGTTCATTTGAATGTTCATAGGTTGTAATTACTCTAACGAGGTGATGAAGACATCACGATAGTTTTATTACGCTGTATCATAAGGATTATGTTTATCCATATTAATATTACAAATGCAAAAGTAACTGTCTGTCTGTCTGTCTGCCTGTTGCCTCTTCACGCGTCAAACGCTGGACTGATTGAGATGAAATTTGGCATGGAGATAGTTGGGATCCCGGGAAAGGACCTAGGCGATAACCGAATTCCACGCGGGTGAAGTCGCGGGCTAGTGTAACTACAATAATTAATACATTACGACCACGACCTCATCTTGAATCTTGAGCTGTATCAATGAGGATCTTTTATATAAATATGTATTTATTTAGATGATATGTGGAAGTTCCCTGTTTTTATACTTAGGTACCTACGTTGCTTTTTTGATTACGAAACAATTTCTTCGCTAGATTTAAAATTCATTATCATCATCATCATCATCATCATCATCATCATCATTAGACATCTACTTCTACTTCAGCCTATTTGCGTCCCACTGCTGGGCACAGGCCTCCTCTCATCACGAGAGGGTTTGGGCTATAGTTCCCACGCGGGCCCAGTGCGAATTGGGGACTTCACACACATCTTTGAATTACTTCGCAGACCCGTGCAGGTTTCCTCACGATGTTTTCCTTCACCGAAAAGCTCATGGTAAATTCAAATTGAAGTTCGCACATAAGTAAACTTAGAGGTGCTAGCCGAAATCGAACCCCCGACGCTATGCATGAGAGGCCGTAGGTAGGTCGGACCACTAGGCCACCACGGCTTATTAGACATTAGACATACCGAGTTATAAATTTAAGACTGTTATAGTGAATACGAATCGGGGTAAAAAAAAATAAGCCAGAGGTGTTCTGACAGCCATGCCATCAGCTATGACAATTAAAGCCTGAAAGATAATAAATAATTATATAGTTTACTGTTATAGTAAAGATTGCATGTCTTTCAATATAACTTACTATCGTACTGACCTGGCAACACCTTCGCACGTACTTGCAACTCGCAAATAATTACAAAGAAAAGGCAATAGCAATATGTTACGAACCTTGTTATATGACAATGGTGTTGTACAATAAGTACTTTAGGACATCGCCGTATATTGTCCGATAAAAAACAAAGATACGTCGTATTACGACAGAGATTTAACTTACAAATCGATTGTGTGGAAAGCCCGAGTGAAGTCGAACAGGTTTCGTCGCATGTGGCATACATACCTAGTTAGTTTTTGCTGGCGAATAATTTACTGGTTTTTTAATAGTATTCTGAAACCCTCCACCATTTATCTCGTAGCTACCTACTATAATACCTCTCTAGTACACTTCGGTGTTACCCGCGGTAATCTCGATCCTGTGGGAAAATTAGATTAAATAAAAGTAGCCTAAATTCCAAAGTATCTTGGACTACATTGATACCATTTTAAACTACTTCGTGAAGTACTTTATTACAAATATTTAATTTTCCAGCCATCCACACATACGTTAATGATTGTAGGACGGTACATTTTAAAATAAACAACTACACTCAACCGTAATGAAATCGGGTCACTATGTATAGAAAATCCTATAAAAAGTGACCCGATTTCATTACGGTTGAGTGTATTAAAATATTTGCTTCATTTTAATTATTTAAGTACAAAAAGTTTTCATGCATAATAATGTTACGAAAAACAACCACAAATCAGACACGTCAAGCGTCGGAAACGTACGTGCAAAACCACTTATAATATTAATGGACGTATTCGTTTCCATAGGCTTTACACAGAGGAGTTGCAACAAAGTTATTACATAAGGATGTTGGCATTATCTGAGAGAAATTGGCCTTCACCCGTACAGGATGCGTAGGAACGTCGTTCATTCATGACCTGCGCTTGGGCTTGTGTAAATCTCTGGTTAACTTGATAAAGCAAATAAAATAGAGTCGTTCTGGTACGTTTTTGACATTAGAAATGTCTTTTCGTTCGCTCTAGTAGAGGCTCCGATTTCACGAAAAAGTGCGATACCACAGAGTTGTTAAGATATTATGATATTAAAAGGCTCAAAAGACGCTTATTTATGAGAGCTATAAGGTGCAAAAAATTTCGAGAACGGTAAAAACACAAAAAAATTATGGCTGAAATAGTGAAAAAAAATATGGCGCTTGATATTTTGGAAACGAAGAATGATATAAAAAATTTGGGAAAAATTTATCTGAAAATTTTTGTCAGCTACAATTCGTTAAGAGTTTGCCCTGTAGCCTAACCTTTTTGATAAAAAAAAGTCAGGAGGACCATTTTTCTCGATAGTCAATGTGAGGCACGAAATCTGTGAATTTTATGGCATTGTCAAGAGAAATGAGCTCACGGCCTCTGTTGGTATAAATGGTCACTGTTTCTATGGACCCGTAGAAATAACGAATCATAAGATCTCGAATGCATTGCTAACCTAACTCTGGTACTAAGATCAAGTGCTTCTTTATTGGTAAACACCATGTCTCTCTTACCCCCTTACCAGAACACAACAGTACGAGCACTGCTGTTTGGCGACAGAGTAGCGGGTACCATTTACGAACCTTTCATCAGATCCAGTAGATTTTATTTTTCTGAAATTAAAAAATCTAGATCGTCGCTAACATTTAATGAAATCAAACCGATAGGTTACCTACTGGTTATGTAGGATCGTTATTATTGCGTCTAGTTACATGATACACTTTGAAAAAGTGATCTAGTAAGGCTCACTTTATTTAAGAGTATACCTATAGGTATCTTCATAGGAACCCTATAGGTAAACTAAAGAAATGAAACCAAATATATCAGCTTCAACAAAATGATAAACTATCCTATACAGTCGACGTAGTAACCACCATTATGGAAAACTACTACATGCGGGGAAAGTCTTTCATATGCGATGGGATAACGCGAAAGCAGAGATAAATCGAATAGTGCTGTCGAATGAGGAAAGACATTGAATTGCTTTACCGGAATGGTGGAGCTTGAAGTATGAATTTACATGCTTAGGCTTAGTCTGTTAGTGAGAATAGAGGTCTTTACTTTACACAATAATATCTATACTAATATTTATGTGTATTAGAAATATGTTTGTGGGATTTGTGTGTCGCATACAGCAATTACCTGTTGGCTGCTGAAGACTGCATGCATCTGCGAAGTAATTTGGATATGCATTTAAGTACCTACGAAATTAACACGGCGACCACGTGGGCCTCCACGTATAGACCTGTCCTCTCGTGATAAGAAAAGGCCTGTGTTTTATAGGGGACGTACGTACACGATCTCGAACACAATTTGAATGAAGTGTCAATTTTTGCGTGCAAGTACGTCTGTACACTTGTAAATGTATGTGAACTACGCGGGCCAACGATTCACTCACCATCTCTGGATGATGCAAGGTGAGTTGGGCGCGAGTTGCGCGCGGGCTAGATTCAGGCGGGTGAGGCCGTCCGTGGCCATTCTGTACGTATTAATATTATATATAGCCCGATCCTCTCGTAATAAGAAGAGGCCTGTGCTTCATTTATTATTTATTTAATTAAACTTCATTACCCATACAAAATGTATACAATTGGCGGACTTAATGCCTAAAGGCATTCTCTACCAGTCAACCACAAGGCCAAACAGAAAGAAAAAAGAGTAGGTGCATCAATATCAGAAAGAAACTACAGAAATACTAGGAAGGTAACAAATAATTTCAAAAGAGGATAAATTTACATAAACGTACAAATTATATAAAAGATAAACATACATAAACTAATAAATACATAAACCAGCCGCACGAAGCAAAAAAAATGAAGGATTCCAAGTCTACGCGACCTGCTCAAACAAATGCTTACGCAGCATTCGTTTGAAAGAGAGCTTGGTTTGAGCTTGTCTAATATCTAGAAAGTAAGTAGTAATAGTTGTAAGTAGGTGACGTACTGAACTGATGTGCTAGTCTGATGATGTAGATTTTAAATAGGTAAGTAATAAATGAAAAAAGACAGCCCTATTGCATTGAGAAAAGATTGATGAAAACGAATGCAAACAGCCCGATCGAAATGTTTTTAAGGTGAGCCGGTGAATGTTATTATAACAAGTCCAACAATTACTCAGCGTACGAACTCGACTAATCGCATTTACGATGCAATAGCTTGTTATTTATTGAAACTATCCTATTGTCCTTTCTTCATCAACTATCGTCATTGTCATATCCATATTAATATTATAAATGCGAAAGTAACTCTGTCGGTTTGTTACAATCTATACGCATTAAGCGCTGGACCGATTTGGACAAAATTTGGTATGGAAATAGTTGGAGTCCCGGGAAAGGACATAGCCTACGTTTAATCCCGAAAAAACGCATGGAAACGCAATAACCAAATTCCACACGGACAGAACCTAGCGGAGTGGAAACATTTTGAAAAACAGAGGCCTCACTCTTGTCTATTAATAGTAATATGGCATTTCCCATGTCCCTAAATTATACAATATCTCCCTATAAAGCCCATATTCTATTGGAATATATTATCCCAACAGAGTCCCTAAAATTGGAATAGGAGATCCATTTCCCCACAGATGTCCCGAATAGCGAATCGTTATTTAGGGATATGGGAGATCCCATAGCTCTTTCTATATACTACTGGAATGAGGCCCCAGGTAAATAATATATAATAAATAGTCATGAACATATTGTGATAAGTACGATGCGTAAAAGTGCCCGTGTGTGCCAATTTGGTGAATAAATGATTGGATTTGATGGAGTATCTATAGACTTTTCCGGCAGAATAGAAGTTATAAAAAATACCTTAATAATTATGATAAATAGACAACAGTTTTTTAACAAAAACACATGGAACTGCGTCTAATGACATGTTATTGGCGAACGAATATCGTTTTTTCTACAACAATGCTCATTTTTTGCCATTACTTAGATCGTTAATTGTCTTGTCACTATTAATTGCATTTCACACTGGAAAAACTTTGAATAAGTAACATTTCAAAATAGGTACCTACCTACCTTATTACTCATGCTTCTGTTATCCAATGTCACAACGTTATAATTACAGTATTGTATGTGTTTGATTAGGTGTAGTAATTCGTATTTGTATAAGTAAATAGTTGGAGGACAATCGGTATGTAAGTTCCAGACGAGACATGGTTAAATTAACAATCATTAATTTTGTTATCTTCAATTAATTAACTGAACCCTAAAATTAATGATTGATTTAACCTTTTCTCGTCTGTAGAGTATTGTGTTGTAGTATCTAATTATATAGTAGTAGCTAGTGAATTCTTAACACATATAGTGATGATGAGGACTACTTATATCGATGATAATATTCATAATTCTGACAATTCTGATAATGGTAATGACACTGAAAAAATCGCTACTAATACAGACACAGGCCTTTGCTCAGCAGTGGGACACTATGGGGTCGTAACAATAGAGGCCAGCACGAAAGTGTAGAACTGACCCCCTTTTAGGGAGAAACGAAGAGTTAAAAAGCATAATATAATAACAAAATCTCTACACACAAGTCTTCAGACACTCAATGTTTCATCATCCACGTACAAACTTCTGCAAAAAGCAGTTATACTTAACACTTACCTTAATTTAAACGATACTGAACACAAAATAACGATTGTTAGAAAAAAATGTCTGTATGTATGTAATGTTAGGATTTAACTCGAAAACTACTGGTCGGATTGCAACAAAATTTGATATGGGGGTAGCTTACGAGTATATCACAGGTCAACATTACATACAGGCGCCTTGTTATCCCGGAAAACGCATAGTTCCCGCAGGAACGCTATTTCCGAATTCAACGCGGATGAAGTCGCGGGCAGAAGCTAGTGTAGGTCCAATAATAGAACGTTGCTTCTCACGGTAAGTGTAAACCGGACGATCAACGTAAACTAAAGATTTACGTGTATCCGGACATCCTGGTTGTACATTTAATATTAATTGTTAATTGTATACGGATAACCCCGTCTTAATATATTATTACTACATTTACAGTTTACATAATACGAGTATACTTATTATGTAAACGTTTATAAGCATGCATAAATTATGCCTTAACACATTTTGAGTATTCCTTATTTCTTCACAATAGGAATATTATTTTTAGTCCGCTGCAAATCGTGCTAATTCCATTTACTTTTGCTAGATGTCGCTACAGTGACGGAAAATCAGACAAATAGAACCTACGAGTATAACGAGTATAATAGATTATCAACATGGTGTAGTACTTTGAACCGTAACTTAATACAAATAAAGACTCATGAGAGTATGTAGCTGATTACTATGTAGTTACCTACCTAATAATTAGACCCGTGACTGTAGACAGCATAATGACCATTCTGAACACGCTGCTTGACGCTACTTATGATTTTTAAAATGTGCTTTATAGCGTTGTATCAAGAGAGGTTCGAAACAAAAAATGAAGATAGATTAGTACTGGCTCGTTAACTAAATAAGCGTGGGAAAAACAAAAGCGACTGACGTTTTCCTGACATCATTGTTTTTCTTCAATGAATGCTATGTACCTATACCTATTCTTTGTAACTACAGCTTCGTCTGTTTGAGTCTATGCTAGACGACACTCTAAAATATACGGATGTACGGAACCCTAAAAAACACCAACCACTTTTTTTGTTCATAAACTGTTTTCCTTTTTGGGAATAGGTACCCAATAAATCCATACTAATATTATAAATGCGAAAGTAACTCTGTCTGTCTGTCTGTCTGTCTGTCTGTCTGTTACCTCTTCACGCTAAAACGGCTTGACCGATTGACTTGAATTTTGGTATAGATATAGTTAGAGGCCCGAGGAAGGACATAGGATAGTTTTTATCCTGGATTTCTACCCTTAACGGGATGAAATCCGGGATACCACGATAAGTTATGCACTTAAGCAGTAGTTGCAATTACGTGTATTATTCCAATTTGCTATTCCAATTTCTGCAGGCGTTTGAATGTTCGGAAGAAATCCATATTATCCATATTAATATTATAAATGGAGTCCCGGGAAAGGACATAGGGTACTTTTTATCCCGGAAAAGCGCATAGTTCCCGCGGGAGCGCGATAACCGAATTCCACGCGGGCGAAGTCGCGGGCAGAAGCTAGTTTTAAATATAAAAGCACGTGCTTCTTTCATTTGTTCTGCTGAAAGACAGATCTAGATTATGTTCTGCAATAAGCGAACAGGTCACCAAGGCGTTGTGTTTAATTTTGCATTACCTTTTGTCGATTATGAAAGGAGCGAAATATCATTTCGCGGGCAGCCGCAGAATTTCACAGTAGCTTCAGATATTTTGTTGTTACGTTACGATATCTGTCTAGTATCTAGGCTAGTTACTGGGAAATCTTTATAACAACGTGACAAAGTTTTATCAATCAATATGAAACTCTTCCGTTCCTGACCGAGTCACTGAGAGGTAAAGCACATCTGAAACTATTGGTCGTAGAAATGTGAAATTTGGCATTAAAATGTAGATTCCTTGGGGAGCGGGGGAAGAGAGGATTTCCCCAAATTCTACTTACACGATAATACCGCGGTAGACGGTGCTTGTTATAAGGTATTTAAAGCGCTAAATTCAATGAATTGACGTAAATGAATTGTTTTATTATATCTCATTTTTGGTCCATCAGAGATGCATGAGGCGCAACACTGGACTGCGTTGCCAAACTACGAGAAGAATCAATGAACACTAGCGGACGTCTTTCGGTAGAAATTGTGGTGATAAATTAATTAATAATATTCTACACAATGTATATTGTTAATGATTAATTAAAATGATTATTTCATTTAACGTTGCGATGAGGTGATAGGTACTTTAATTTTTCTATACAAAATAGGTAATTATTTTGTAAATATTGTCATTGTTTGACACTAAAACAAGCTTAGGTGTTAAATGGAAGGAATAATGACTAGGTATATATCAATATGAAAAAATATTAATATTAATGTCAAAAATGGAACATCAATTGAATCCAATTACCTACTTGATTTTAAAAACACCTTTCTCGGCTCTCGTGTTTCAGTTTGTCATATGATTTTTGTCCTTATTTTATACTTCTTATACCAATTTTAAACCCTATTTCTACGGAATCTAGTACACTGGTGTTCCTAAAACCCCTGACCTGAGATGATAAAGCCTATTGAACACACGCACAATGACGTAACTTCTAATCTTCACGCAATGCGTTCGCATGACAATGACCTATGGAAACAGGTGATCGCCACGTACTGAGTTGCCGTGCGTTTGCGCAACCAACCTGTTCCGCCGATAGGACGTAAGTCTCTACGAGATTCAAGTCGCTTACGCCCTTTTTGTTACAGTGCACCGGTGTTTGCCTTCGCTACTTTATGCGTAAACTGGCTTTGTTCAGTTGATAGTGTTTGACATTTTGTTGGGTTTGTTTGTAATGATATAGAGTAATGGTTTAAGAACCGGTGATTTATTTCTCAAATAGGTATATACCTAGTCTAAAATAAAATAGGTAAGTAGATCGAGGAATTATGTTATTAATAATAAATAAATGAACAGTATCTAGGTATTGTGAAGCAACAAGGGAGGTCATTCTTGGTACCTAAACGATCCCGCTTTATATGACAACACTAGCTGACCCAGCGGACTTCTTACCGCCTTAGAATAAAAATAAATAGCTTACGTCCTCTTCTCAGACCTACTGAACATACACTCCAAATTTTAAAAGAATCGGTAGAGCCGTTTTGGAGGAGTTTGGTTACAAACACTGTAACACGAGAATTTTATAGATTAGATATATATTAGATATGTCACTGACAATCTCCCACTTCATCCAGTAATGGGCAAAATGTAATCGACTAAAGATTGCCCATTGAGATCGCAAAAAATTTGATTATTAATCTTAATCGTACAAGTTCCAACTAATTTAATCACAATAAAATTAATCGTCGATTAACCTCCAGCGAATAAAATAACACATCAATAAACACATTAAGGTCAATCTTATGGGTTTAATTTGATGCACCTTGACAAAATCTTTGGAATTGGATCTTTAAATCGAGATTTAATTGTGTAATTAGTCGATTAAAACTAAGTTTAATTTAATCGTTAAACGAACTATTGGGGGACTAATTTAGTCACAATTAAATTTATCGTGATTAATTAACGAAGATTGATTATTTAATTGATTGATTAAAAGATAAATCAGTGAATGCTCATCTCTTCATATACCTAAATAATTATTTAATTAATAATAAACAACAGACCAAGACAAAAGCCCCGCGAAGCCACCGATCGATTCGGCGGTTGCGTCAGAGCACAAAGGTGTGAAAGTAATAGAAAGTGCAAGTCGATGGGTCAGTCTCACGTACTCGTTATATCAGGATTTACATAACAATGACAGTTTTGTGGGTAACTGGAGCTGTTATAAAGTTTTTGCAGACCACGCCTGCCTCTGGCGCTTAGTTGTGGTTAGACGTGTACATTTACAATTGTACATTGTAACAGTGTGCATGCCTTACGGAGCGCACGGACGCACACAGTCACACCTTACAATGTACCTACGTATCCAACACAACCAAGCGCCAGGGGTATTGGTTTGCAAGAACTACAAGGATATCAGAAGTATTGGAAGGCTCAAAGTCACTCAGGGAACAACGGCAGTTTTATGCAGAGATCAGAAAGTGGGATGGGTACATATCGCTACCAGGACCGATGGCCGATGCAGCTAGAGCTGTCGGTTTCCAACAAGATGGAGCAACGACCTGGTGAAGTGAAAAAGGTGGATGCGAGTGGCACAAGAACGGTCTGAGTGGCGTGCCTTAAGAAGAGGCCTTTCCATGACTGGACTTCTTTCCACTGAACCGATGAATGATGGATATTGCAGGGCGTTGGTTAATATAAGGAACAGCGACACGGTACGGTTGTTACTGTTATTAGGCGGGGAAACGAGATCTTGAGGTGTTGAATAACCAGTTTTTAGGTTACGGTTTTCCAACTGCAATTATGATACGAATCTTTACGTAGGTACATAAATGAGTCTAAAGTAAAATTTCACTTTATAATGTATCTTTGAGCGAAAATAAAACAATACCGATATTTTTTAAACGACACTGAATCGGTTTTCTTCACGCATATAAAAACACTCTCGATTAACTCAGCTCTCAAAATTTAGTCTAAATCAGTTTAATTAAAACATTGTGGAGCTACGAAGTCAAATATAGACAAACACTATACACGTTAAACTTATAACACCCCTCTTTTTAGGGTTCCGTACCCAAAGGGTAAAACGGGGCCCTATTATTAAGACTCCGCTGACCGTCCGTATCCATCTTTTACCAGGCTGTACCTCATAAACGTGATAGATAGACAGTTGAAAATTTCACAGATGATGTATTTCTGTTGCTGCTATCAAATACTAAAAAACAGAATAAAAATAGAATAAAAATATTCAAAGGGGCTCCAATACAACGGACATGATTTTTTTTGCCGTTTTTATAGATAATGGTACAAAACCCTACGTGCGCGAGTCCGACGCGCACTTGGCCGGCTTTTCTCGTGTTAAAACATCACCAAGCTACATAGATGACATAAAGATTTTTGTATGTGACACGTCCGTCTATACAATCTTTTTTTTTTGCAAATGTTAATAATGGTCCTTCGATTTAATAGGCCGCGGATTTACGAAGTACACTTTTTTTTAGTAATAAGTGTCATTAAGGTACATGAGGAAAACGTCCCAATTGACAATAGCTGCTGAGACATTCCCACAATAATATAAATAATAAAAAATTGCACGTGGACCTCTTTAATAATGTTTGTCACGCCTCGTTCGTTGAGATCATGCTGAGATATACTGCTCGTAGAAAAAGCTAACTTTTTTTAATAGGCACATCAGTTGGCAACGCGCATTCGGGTCACCTGATGGTAAATAGTGAATGCCACAAAGGAAAATAAGATTACGAATGCGCTGCCAGTCCAAGGGATAAGATCGAATACCTATAATATGTGATAGTAATTTTATTTTCTGAAAGTTTAATTTCAATTAGCCTAGGAAAGGGTTAAGGCAGTAATAGGACCAATTCAGAGTGCTTTAGCTTATTTACTTAGGTTAATGATCGACATGCCTACAATCTGCGGGATACTCGCCTTCCACGTGTGATCTTCGTACCAGCTGCCTCCGAGACCTACAGCACCCTATAAGTATTCTTTACGTTCCCGGAGGCGCGTACGCCTATACACTCTACCACCCTTATCCATATACCACCCTTATCGATATAAGCGATGCCTGGTAGCCTGGTGGTTAGACCTATCGCATCTAGTGCAGAGGGTCAGAGGTTCCAATCCCGCTCGTACCTTTGAAATATTTATGTGCGAAATTCAATTTGAATTTACCACTGAGGTTTTCGGTGAAGGAAAACATCTTGAGGCTTGCGAGCAGGTATCTGCAAAGTGGGTTATTCAAGGATGTGTGTGTGAAGTCCCCAATCCGCGTTGGGTTTGTGTGGGGACTATAACCCGAAACCTCTCGTGATGAGAGGAGGCATGTGCCCAGTTGTGGGCCGTGAATGGGCTGTTGTGGTTGTGGTGGAGCTCTGCTATTTGGCGAAGAATCACGCGCTTCTAGTGGCGTATTCATTCGCGGTGACTCTCTCTCTATAAAACATGGTGCTAATGCAATAAATTGCATGTGCCTTGTAGTGTAGGTAGGTACCTACACTACAAGACATTAACTAGGTAGTTACATATAACAAAAAAAAAACAGAGGCTAGAGCTCAAACTGAAGCCCGTTTCATATCCTTCAAGACGTCTTGATAACACATGCACTTGACTCTACAAGCTAGAACTCTTTACCTTCATGATAAGTTACCCACCGCATTGGAAACAGAAATTGTATTATGCTTTAGCACAGAGCGGTTGGCAACCCGCGGCCCGTCAGCTATCTGCTTGTGGCCCGTATACATGATTCGATAACTTTCAAAGTAGAGAATAAATCTCCAAACAAAAAAAACTGTATCCAACCTTATGATAACCTCAAACGGCTCAAACACACTTTCTGTGAAACCAAGGATTTTCTTGAAAATTTTGTGCATTTTTAATTACCTAACTATGGTGGGACCTCTTTTCTTTATTTGGTCGTATTGTAGCACTGGCAGTAAAAGGTTGGCGTCAAGTAAAGAAACTCATACTACTGCATCGAATTTCTGCTTTCCAATTTGTATTTTGCATAATCGTGTTGTTTGTGGGGCAGTGGTTCCACTAAGCATGCTCAATGTATTACGTTTTACAGTTTACACTAAGGAGCGCTGAAGTGTGTTATTTATTTCCGTGTAAACATATAAGTAAGTAAATGTATTTTTAGCACAGTATTAAGACTAGTAAGGTAAGGTTTGCTAGTGGAAGGGTCTGGAGCCAGGTCCGTCTTTCCCCGCTAACCTGCCGCCAAATGGCAGGCTATAGCTAGCACTGTTGTGTCCCGGTAGGGAGTTAAGGCAGCCGGTGAAATTTCTAGCACAGAGGCATGCCAACAGACCTCAGGGTAGGCATCGCATTCGTGATCTTGTGGTTTCTTAATGGAGGTGTCTATGGGCCGCAGTGACCACTTACCATTAGGTGCATATACCAATAACATAAAAAAGGTAGTAAATAACCTAGGGTCCTCCTTAATAGAATATTTCGAGAAGACACAGAAACACGTAGGTATATTGGGTCTCAACTCCCTAACATCTACTTTAAAATATATAGCTGCTCAATAGAATTACCCTTTCAATATCATTTTGAACATAATGATATTTAATTCAATGTTCTATCATTTTAATTTGTTGAAAATGAGCCTAAAACAATTATTTTCTCATCTCTTCATTATTGAATTAATTTTCATATTAGGTACCTAATTGTTGTCTAACCTCCACTGCCGTATGTCACGTCAAATTCCGACGGCGACAATGCCTCGACAAAAAACAGCAAAGCAAACCCTATTGCGCAACCCAGTCCAATTTTGATCGGGAGATAATTTGTCTTCAAATTATTGTCAAACTGAATAGGTATACAACTTAGTTATGCATAATACAAATTGCGAAGCCATATACTCGTACTTCCTTAAGTTAGAGCAAAGTGCTTAGATTTTACTGCTGTAAACATAAATTCTAGCATAGAAGAAGGAGATAAGTGTTAAATGCGATAATAGATGTCGCTGCATAGGTAGCCTGGATGCAAATTTGAACTCCATGAGCTACATCTAGATGGCGCTGTGTATGCGAAGTATGAAAAGATGTGTAAGATGTGAGTTTGACAGTCTTATATAATCACATCGTCTCTAATTCTAGTACTTAAACCTGAAACTATCTGAGCACCTAAATGTATGATCGTAATAGATACACGAATGTTGTGATGGAACGCTAGAATTCCCACATGCCATCCCAAATGCCCACTTCGAGGAAAATATTATATGCATACTAGCTTTTCCCCGCAACTTCGTATGCGCAGAAATATTAAAATGTAAAATCCCGTTTTTTCCCCGTTCCCGTGGGAATTTCGCAAAATCCTTTCTTAGCGGATGCCTACGTCATAACATCTACCTGCATGCCAAATTTCAGCCCGATCCGTCCAGTGGTTTGGGCTGTGCGTTGATAGATCACTATGTCAGTCAGTCACCTTTGAGTTTTATATATTTAGACTAATATTATAAGGGCGACCAGTAGCTCTGTCTGTCTGTTACCTGTTCACGCTTAAACCGCTGGACCGATTAAGATGAAATTGGGCATGTAGGTATATAGTTGGGGTCCCCGGGAAAGGAAATAGCCCGGAATCATCCCGGAAAAACGTTTAGTTCCCTCGGGAACGCAATAACCGAATTGGAAGCGTCGAAGTCGCGAGCAGAAGCTAGCTAATTGAAAATTATTTTCTTAGTGCTCATTTGGAACCTCTGTGACTCTGTGTGATGCTGATAATCTTGCAAACAAAACTTAAATACATTTTTTAAATGAATTGATATTACAAATCGATTATTTGCGACAAACATAGTCCTTAAAGCAAAACATCAAACACTTCATGAAACATTATATGTAATGTATGTAGGTGTGCAATGCATACATAGACTTATTTTACGGCCGTACAATTATTCCAAGGCTTGCATAACTGTCGTGGATACTCGTAGGTACCTGGAACTATGCCTCGTTACGGTATAATGTCCTCTAACACACTAGAGGTAGTACATATTATGAGCTATCAATAACATTGTACTTGCCTATTCGATATGTATACATAAAATATATCGTGATTTAGAAAAATGTATCATGTCTAGACAGGTAAATCTACAAAATACAAATAATTTACTGAGAAAATTTGACAGATCTGAGCTCCTTTATTTACCTTTAATCGGCTATAGAAAATTACTGAGAAAAAAAGCAGATTTTGGTTGGAAACTGGTATTGGTTGCAAAATACTCAGCATGATAAAACATTTCTTGAAATAGTGGCAAGTACAGAAGATTTTTTGTATTTTCTCGGCTATACGGTTTAACCAAAGAATTGATGTGTGAAATTGGTATCTATGGTATTTAGTGTCAACACCAAAAACAAGTACTTTGAAGTATTCCACGCAGATGAAACAGAAATTGTAAAGGTATCAAAGAAAATGCTGTGTCTTTGACTGTAAAATGCCAGAAAGGTATAGAAATCCAACGTCGAAAACCAGCAAGATGGTAATAACCCTAGTAAATTAGACGGTAACGCTAGGTGCACTGTAATTACAAGTAAATTAAACTAGTATCTAAATAGTCGAAGCCGGTATAGGAACTATTCGAGAACGTTCCGAAGTGCCCAAGGTATTCATCTCTATATTAGGTCAAGGCGACTTCCGATGTTCACGAAACCGAACTAGTTCTATGACAATGGATTGACGCTTGGATATATTGTTATTGAAGCCTTTGAATTTGAATTGGTGTTCACTTCGCACCAATAATAACAAGTAGTCGATTGTCTGAGCCAAATATGCCTCGATTAACTGAGTTTCTATGCGTATTTGTTGGTATTAGAATTAAATGTTCTGCGTCTCCAAAGGTGAGTCTGACTGGAGCCAGCTTCTAGCGGTAAACTTCATTTGCAGAAATGCTCATTTTGTACCGGAAAATGGAAATATTTGATTAAATCCATTAGTTCAATATATTAGTTTAATAATTTACATGATTTTTTCATCATGCACGAACCTATTTAATTAAGCAAGTAACATACAAAGTTCGTTAACCTTCTTCGCACGTCTGACATTTAAGGCGTCGTGACCGGGAAACTATAAGTTAACAAGTTCACGATAATGAAGTAAAAAAATACGTAAAATTTAACTCGTGCATATGAGTTCAATCGTAAACTGTGAAAATGAGAAAACCGTCTATATTTATATATATACAACTAGCTTTCCCCGCAACTTCGTAAGCGCAGATATATTAAAATGAAAAATCCCGTTTTTTCCGTTCCCGCGGGAAAATTTTCAGCTATTTTCACCCGAGCAAAGCTCGGTCGCCCATGACTTATTGGGAAGTATGCAAGGAAACAACCGTATGCAAATAGAACTCGTTTATTACTGAGAAGTCCGAATGCCGGGCGCGATGTGTGTGACGTCACGCGCATACACATCATCTCCTCCCATCATAGTCATGGGAACCTGGAGATCAAAGAGTTAACATTACTGATCTACTTAAGTACTACTAAATCTTAAACTAAAAATATATATGTATACATATTTATACCTTGTAATTTACTACCTTAGTTCTAGGGCGCAATATATCCCGAACCTGGGGATTGAGCGACGGATCACTCGTGGACGCGACAGCTACAGCGTCCTGGTCACTTTCAGATCCCTCAGTAGGGTCTGTATCTGGAACCAAGGGTTCCACGGTTATCGGTCCCTCAGTCCCCTCGCCCTCCTCCAATTCCTCACCCCTTCTGTCCTCGCAAGAAAGAGACACTACCGATGCAGCTACGGCCGTTTCGGCATTACCTTCACTATACGAATTAACAATAGGTTCTGTAAATCGCAGCATTTGATCCACATGGCGTTTACAATTTACATTTTGGGCTGGAATGTTTACAAGGTACATTCTGGAACCTAGCTTTTTTAATATTATTCCTTTTTCCCAAAAGGGTTTCCTTTAATTAAAGCATTTGACCCATACCACTTGATCCACTTCGAAAACACGCGCTTGTTTACGTTTTGGCTCCGCCGCCGCTGCGCGGTCAGCTGTTCCGATAGCTATTCGCTCGCCGCGCGGGGGCGCGATGAGAATCTAACGTGCAGCGTAAGTTGCGGCCGAACATTAATTTAGCAGGAGAGAATCTCGTCGTACAGTGTACTGTATTACGATATTCGAATAAGTAATTTAATAACAATTCATTAATTTTTGTTCGAACATGCTGTATTGTTTTCTAATATTGATTTTATCATTTTTTTGCAATTTCGAACCGAATTTTCGGCTTGCCCGTTGCTAATTGGGTGGTAAATTGGTGAAGTTATGTGGGTAATCCCATTAGCCTTACAAAAGTCTATGAATTCCCGAGACGAAATTTTGATGTCATTATCGGATATGATACTCTCGGGCAAGCCGAATCTGGAAAAAAGTAGTTTCATATTATTTATTAAATTTGTCGTCGTAGTACCGGTACGCATTTCTATACATTCTACCCATTTGCTAAAAGCATCGACCACAATCAAGTAGGTTTTTTTGTGCGATCGTCATATAGTCCAGATGGAGCCGCAGCCACGGGCCGGCCGGGGCGGGCCACGGCGCCGGGCTCGCGCGCGGCGGGGCGCTG